>JAOBRH010578012.1:0-15916 GCA_027575125.1 Umimayanthus parasiticus | reverse complement strand
GATTACGAGATTTTCGCCCAACTCCCCTATATATGTACTTGAAAGGTTCACGCCCCACGTTATCACTAGGAATACGAAAACAGTAAAAAAAACCACAGTAATAATAAACACATAATAGTGTCAAAACCGAAAGAAATGAAATTATCAAGAAAATGAGCCAGAATAAAACGACAGAACCCCCAAAATATTTAACTTTGCTGAACTGTTTTCAGTGTAAACAATGAAGTCACTCACACTGATTTTTCCCCTCCTGCACAAACCGCACAGTAACTAACGCTCACCTAATTCTGTGCCCGTTCACAAAAAACCCCTTCACTTCAGTAGCTGGCACCGTATTCCATTAGACTTTTTTCTAGTTAAAGGGAATTCAAAACAACTATAAACAACAACAACATTCGGACACTGGTTTAGTTTAGTTTAGTTAGTTGACATGCAGCCAAACGGTTAAGCGGCCATGAAATCCTACTTAGGCTCAGTAATATATTCCAATTGTCGCATGCAGCAAGCAGTGAGGGGGAACATTGTATAACAGTTATGATAGTGCATGCCAAAAATATCATGTTGACAATGAATAATTTGACATTTGTCGCTTATATTGCTGCGGTACCATCAGGGACAGAATGCTCACTTTAAACGCGACTCTTTAATTTAAACAGCCATGATCCAAGAACCAAAAATAAAAAATTGAAACTTCAATCAGTTTCTCAATTGACAACATATTCATCCAAGACAAACCATAAACAACACACTGCAAATACAGACACGGATAAAGTTTTTTAATATTAATGCCGCAAAGATTCACTTTACTCTTTTGCTGTCTAAAGTGACAAGGGTTTGTCTTGCCTACGTGTGATTTGAAAGTTATTAATAGTATGTAAAACATAGCTAAAAGATCGTTGGTTGTTTGGTTCAGTGAACAAACAGACATAAAAAGAGCCTAATTGTGGTTTTAGCCCGAGGACACATTTCTGCTTACACATTCTTAATTCAAAGTAAACCGGGTTTAGTTTATAGTCGTCCGAAGTTTCACCCAAGCCGTCGCCGCTTTTTCAAATGAACGATTAGTTTTTACTGGTCATACTCGTAAGGCAAAGAGTAGTGGGTGACTGTATGAAGTTAAGGCTAGTTTTCTGGTGAAGCTAGAGTGTAGACAAGTTCTTTTATGCCGTGGAATTATGTTATAAAGCAGGCCAACATAACATGTAAGTAAGCTAGGACTCTGAACTGTTAGCACAGGTGGTGTCATGTCGACTACATTCCTATAAGATATGTTCATTATTTTAAAAGGTTTAGATATGCGTTTCTTCGTATGAAAAACGAAGAGGTAAAGTCCAAAGACCATGCAGTAAATCAGATACTGTAGCGTCTTTGCAGGCAAACCGAGTGTTTACAACATATATACAGAATTGTTTATTTGATATCGATAGCAAACGTGGTTAGAAAAACAAGCTTCTTTGGGAAGGCTATGATTATCTCCGATATCTCTAGTTAATTCTGGTTGTAATAAAGCAGATGAAATAATCCCAGTTAACACTCATGGATCATGCAATATTTCGAGATTGGGAATCCTTAAAAGTTGAATATTTTACAGTGCATACATAACAGGTCAGGTTTTCAGACAGTGGGAAGTGAACTCCATTCATATTCTTTGAATACATTTTTACAATTGACTTCCGAAAATAAGAAGTTTAATAATAAAACGTATCAAACAAACACAACTTGCGGAGATTTGTTATCAACAACATGCTGTCTTTCACAGTTAAATAAATTTTTCTCTTCCATACTTAATAATATCTTGTTAATAGTCATGGTATTTTTCCTGTTTTTGCTACAATTTTGAAGCACGAGTTATTTTTTTATAGAAGTAAGTTTCTATTACGTTCTAACACTAAACAAGTTGTAAGATAAATTCGGTAAATCAATCCAATTTTCCTTGCAAACTGTGTGAACAAGTTACCTTTAAACTATTTCTTAATCTTTTTTATATCTCTCAATAATTTCTTAATTACAGCCTTAGGGATTCACTACAAAAGAGACAAACTAGCGACATTTACTACATATAAACGGCAAACAAAACGGAGCACCACTGACGATCTGAAGTACAGTAGTGCTGCATCTTTTCGCATAAAACATACCATAACGGAAGTCAAATTCGAATTCACGTCTTTACGAAACAAACAAAATGGCAAATTATTCAAAGCGAGTAGATTTGATATTGATATGTGCAGTTCCTTGGCGTAGTTAGACAATTTGACTACTGCGAACATTGATAAAAAATCCCACACCAACAGCGGTAACCCGCAGTCTTAATTTTGATGTTGGCTTTGTTGCATCAGGTATGAAGTTTGAAGCCATGTGGTCCGTTTTAAGACTTTTTGAATTTCCAATTCAAACAGCGCTAACAATGTTCCATTACCGCTTGTTTCAACTAATAAAATAGTAATTATCTCGTTTTCATAAGCTCAGGCGATCTTTGAAAAGAACTTAAAGGATATGAATTCTTGTCCTGTAGCTCAAAATTAACATTTAATTTATTCTTTCCCCCTCGTGTCGTTTTGTGTGCGTTCGTTTCCGAGGATTGTCTTCAAATTTAGAAACGACTCGAGAAGTTCTCTGGCATCTCGCGAGCACTTTTTAAATTCAAACTTCAAGAACAAAGTTATATAAACTCCATTTTATAAGATGATTTTCTCTTCAATAAGAAGCGTGCTTGAAATTACATGTTGGAGAGGTCGTGAAGAGTCCAAAGTCGCGAAGAGAGGTATAATTTTGAAAACAAAAGAGGCCCGACTGCCAAATGACAAATCAATCGAGGCTCTGTACTGTTGCTGGAACTCATTTCCCGTCTTTACCTGCTTTTCCTGAAATGCTAATTCTTAAAATTAAATTCTGTAGTGGAAACACGTTGAATTCAATAGGAGTTAATGTCCAACAGAGTTTAAACTGTCTGGGCTTTTTGGCACATTTTTGGAGTTTCTGCCAGTTTGGTTTGCAAGAATAGAACCGCATGGCGTTCTCTCTCCACGCTGTTTTAACAAACATTTCTCGCCGGCACATAAACAGTAATTAACGCTTCCATGCAAGTAAGCAATTAAATGTAAACAAAAACAGCTAACTGGATTTCAAATGTAAACACTTCAATAGGGGCGTTATGCTTCGCAAATCTCTGACAAGACAAGTTTCTTTGTGTTTAAAAAGTAAAGTAAAAAATGTACAAGCGTAGAACAAGATAGAATTTCAAAATAAAGTCGTCACATGTATATAGGTCCACCAGCTATTCCTGTCAGCGCAGTTAACGAATTTATTGACACTTCGAAGATACAAGTTATTTAATACAAAAAGAGTTACACTTTCTATTAAAGGTAAAATTCAAATTTCAATAATATCTGCAGCCTATAGATTTTCCACTAGGAAGCGAAGTATTTCAACTGCAAACGGCGTTCTCTCTCTCTTTCTTATTCTTTCCTGTCGGCTCCTTACGACTTCAGCTTTGGGACAAAGACGATTCACTGGGGTTTAAAAAGTTTAATTTTAAGAACATAACATAGCCACCCGGACAAGAAAATAAAATGATAAAATTAATTAAATTTATTTGTGGACAATATTGGAGTATTTTTGTTGATGCTTTTCGTAGTTTCGAGTTTTCGACATTTTACGAGCGAGTTGATTAAGGCAAATGAAGTCGGCAGCGTTTAACGATTTCACCCCAGCCTCGTTGGCGTCTATCCTCTTTAGCTTTTAAAAAAACATTAATTCACAAACGGCAGGTTAAATTATTTTGCTAATTTGCAAGAAATGCTTTTAGTAAAAGCAGGTACACAGAACTGAGTTCAAATTAATGTAAATTTGATAAGCGTTGCTTTGTGCTAGTTAAAGGTATTAGTTTCAACAAAAGCTAAGGTACCAGTGATACTTGGAGAAAACCTTTTAAACAGCACTGAGCTTTCGTTTTCCAGTTCCCTCGAGAGCAATGGCCTTCTCTCACACCTATAGTCATAACAAGAAACTTGGCTCGACAAGTAATACTGAAAATATTTATGTATCGAAAACTATCTTCCTGCAGAGTAAAACGGGAAAATATATAATGATACTGCTCCAGTGTTTAGACAATCGTTTGGTGGTTTGGTCAAAGTTCGACCTCCAGCTATCACTTTTCTTCACGGTCTCACAATTTCTCTCTTGCTTCTCTTTCAGAAAGGAATGCTGACAAGAACCGATGCATTAACAACAAGAGTTTTCAAGCTAAAAAACAGTAAACATCTTGTGGAAATAAAGTTTGATAAACTCAAAGTTTTGTGAATTTAGTAGAAACTGTGAAGAACTATAAACTACATAAATTTGTTAAAGAGGAATAAGCCTTTGCGAGCAGAGTTTTTTCGTGCTTTACAACATGTGATTGCCGTCAAGAACAGTAAAGCGGCTACTCTGTTTAATTAGTTGCCAAAAAATAAAGACAGAATTTTAATAAAGACAAAATTGGGTAGTTTGTCTATGAAATTAAACAAAGATAACAAGAATTATATACCAGTTCTTAGTGTTTCTCGGCCGCCTGAAAAGAGGAACGGATAAAATATTCTATGAATCTCGAGCGAGCAGAAAAAGCTGTCCTCATCTCATAAACTTTACAAGTTAGACATTTGTACAAATTTAACAACTGACTCACAAACGTTGTGGCGTTCTCTTCAGGACTTTTACGCAGGGACTGAAAACGGAAAAATTCTTTAAATGTCCCAACGACAGGTAAATATTGATTGAAATCGCGTATCAGCTCTCACGTCAAACTCTGTTCTCTTGAAAGGAAAAAGCGTGCAAAAGCTGCCGAAAAGGCCGTACTAAGAATAATCTCAAGTGTTCCTCCAGGCACGCAAAGGAAATAATTAAAAGTTTTACTCTAATTTGCAATATAAGTTGAATCTGTAAACAATATGTTGAAAGGGGCCGCTCGAAAATACCTCCGGCGCCCTACAAGTTGCTTGGTTTGGTTCGAGTGAAGTGCAATTCAAAATAAAATCTGATTCGAGACGTTTCCTTTCAAGAGAGTAAAAATCACCGAACATGTGTATTCGCAACAAGAATTCTTCTGGAAACATGATTTACACAATAAACGTTTCTAACACCGATGTTAGAGTTGCAGCGTTAAATAGCATTTTCGGTTTTTCGTAAAAATTTGCCAGACAACCAAGCTGCGCAGAGAAAACAAGAGACTTGACTCGTTATAAAGAAAGCCCAGGCAATACTTGAACAACTCAAAAACTTTTATTTTTTGCTCACCCAAGCTCTTGTACAAGAGACTTTTCAGCATTTCATAAATTATATTTACAATAAATCATATTCTAGATATACATAGCTGTGAACAATTTTGTACTGGAAGCGCTGTGTGGTCAACACTCAGCCTTCAGTTGTATCCAATCTTAACTTAAGATTAGCAAAACATTCGAACATACTTTTTAGACTATCTCGAGTTTTTATTGTACAGTTTCCGCGTATGTGGAAACTACTGATACACTAGTTCGTCAACAAAACTTACAGAATTGTTCAGACTCGAGAGATAGTAACAATTTTCTATTCAAAGTCAATGTTCAACATTGATAAATGTTTCAACAGACACATCCATTTTGTCATTTTCTTCCTGTTTCGGCGTCAAAGCTACAATACTGCTCAGTTTAGCCAAATGATCGTCTTCATCAATCTCAACAGTGAGTTCTTTATCAAGTTCTTTGGAGTTCTCACTCTTGATAATTTCTTTACCTTCTTTTAAGGGTCCGTCGCTCAATTTCCTAACAGTGTTCTGATGGGTCTTTTGGTGTTTTCGTAAGTGATCACTTCTCATAAAGCGCTTCCCGCATTCTTCGCAAAGAAATCTTTTTTCTCCAGTATGGGTTCTTAAATGTCTCTGAAGTTCGTCAGATCTTGTGAAGCTCTTGCCACAGAACAGCCAATTACACACAAACGGTCTCTCGCCCGTGTGCCAGCGTAGATGAGCCTTCAAATGTGAGGTTTTACCATAGACTTTGCCGCATCCAGGGATGTGACAAATATGTTGTTTTCTCTTGGTCGTATTGCCTGTAGTTGCTGCAAGCTGACAGTTTGGACACCGGCATCTTCTACACCGTCTCGTCTGCGTCAATTGCGGGTTGAGAGAGTACAGTTGAGTTGGCGACTGGGCTGTGAATGCACTTGGAATGTGCAAGGCTCCGGACGCTGCAGCGTGCAAAGGTAACGCAGCGAAGTGACTGCCAGGCAATGGATGGTCAGTAGGGGAGAGACTCGGGTGCACAGACGTGGGGATGGTAGCTCGAGGGATAGCTTTGCTGGGATCCACGCTCCACCAGGGCAATGAGTTAACATCGTTGAGTTCGGTTTTGAAGCCTGCAGCTGAACATCCATAACCAGAGATGGACGCCGGCCTTGATGAGACACCGGAACAAGTGCGAACTGAAGAACACTGAGAGTGGCTGAAAGCTACACTGCTTCTTGAAGGGCTGACTGCGTGTGAAAATGAAAAACCACGAGGTGAGTGTGATGGAGGAGACGAAGCCATGTAACACTCCTGGAACGGATTAAAGTGTGGAGGCGCATCCGCTGGCGGTGTGAGAGGGAAGTTTCGCTCAGAGTAAGAACCGATGTGATAGGGTTCCGGCTGAACCGCGTTGTACACTTTCCCGTGACAGTCGATATACTCGTGTATTGACCCCGGTTGCCCGATTCGGCTGCATGTAGCTGCCAAGAGTGCAAGCGGTGAAGGTTTGGATAATTCCTGCGAGAGAGAGAAAGGAATAATAGAATTTAAGCACCATTCGAGTATTTTATAAATAATGAACGTAAAATATCTCTCTTAAAGCGTTTAAAGCTGCTATGAATAATACTCACACGTCGAAATTGGAATATTTCAGGCCTCGACAGCGTGGCCGTTGCCATATCTCTCTGGAATATTGTCAGAATAATTTCTTTGCGACTAGTTTCGCTCTGTGTTCAACGAGCAACTGACACGAACGTACTGAGAAGCAAGTGCTAAATGAAATCTGCCATCCACACAAAGCCTTTCAGCTGGTTTGCGGGCCGGTGGCGAGCCGGCAGACTAAATGTAATTAGTCAAACGGTACCGCCCTCCAATCAGAAGACAGAGGCGGAGCCTGGTGCTTATAGCCTTCTCACACAAATGTTGTTATCACAAATAAGGTACTATTATCACAGATGACATAGGTGGAGCGCGAGGGCGGTCAACTAATGAACACAATCAAAAGAAGAGACATTTTACGATCAACCTCCGATGATCAAAGCGCACCGCCATCTACTCAGCGCTCTGATTGGTTGCCTGAGTATAAACACTCAGCAGGGCAGCACTTGAAAGAAAATCATTTGTTATGTTATTGTGTGTTTCCGCTATCGCACCGCATTATTGTCATCACCTCCTGAAGTACTGTCATCACCTCTAAAAGAGACCGCCTTTATTTGAATAAGAAAAGCATCAGCAATACACTTTTGAACCAAGCAAACAGCCTATTGTGAGCGTAACAACGTATAAACAATTAGGGCCTAATGCACGAGGGCTAGATGTGGCTTTTGCGATAAAACTAAAGCATAGGTGTTAACATTCTTCTCTTTCATCGTGCCGCTTATATTGTCAAGCGAGTCGGTGCTCCCAGCAACTGTTTATCAATCCAAGTTTCTGTCACAAAGCCCAGCCCGTGCAAAAATGATATTTTTCCGGTTGCGATTGTGGCCAGAAAATAAAAGTATAAATATTTTGCAGGAATAACAGTAAATTTGGTTTTGATGATCGCTTTATGGGCCGTGCGCGCTGAACCAAAAAGCAGTCGAGGTTGGGTCAAACACAAGTAATTAGAAACCCGCCTAAAATCACCGCCTTTTGTACCTCCTACCTCTCACAACTCTCACTTCTCGTGCCAATCAAAACAAAATCCGATTAGCTTGTCGAGAGCCACCCAAGGAGATTTAGCTGTGAATTTTGTAGCCTTTCATCCAAACTAAACGGAGACGTTACAAGAAAAAACGAAGATAAAAACCGCAAAACCTTGTTTATAGGCAATTATCTCGCCTATTTTTCCCTTGAAATGTCGGCATCTTTTGAAATCACGGATCAATTTCGACCAATTTCCTCGGCTAACAATTAACAAGTTGTTCCCACTCTGAGCGTGATTCTGAGGCGCCAACTGGCTTTGACAAGACTTACATGTTCAGAGGTAGCTGTTATTTATTTTATTGTGAATGTTGAAGACTCAAGAAGCGATAATTGAGACAATAAGAGAAGTTGGCCGAAAATGAAAGATTTTCGAGACATTTATTAGGCCGTTCGTCCTTAGTTAGCGCTTTTGTTCTGGGTGAAAAACCCAAACACTCTGCTACCACAGGCAGATAATACCGAAGATTTGTCACCAATACTATTCGAATGAAGCGGAAGTTAGCACTCGTATAATACAAACTTTATCCCGCCATACATATATATATAGCCATTGGCAGAGCAGAGATTTCCATGCATTAGATCTTCGAGAGCACTTGAACAAAATATGTCTAGTGTGATGCTAGTTTTATTGAAAGCCTATTGAGAAGGTCAAGATATGGTTTGCACTACAGCCGACCAATATAATAGTTGGTACAACAGTATTACTAAATACTGAGATTATACGGCGGCTCTCTCGAAAAGCAAAGCCAGCGCATCCGAAAAAAAAACAATCGTCAGTTTGCAGCATGAAATGGCGGACGGTAGACCTTTGAGAGTTGGTCACCGATACGGTAAACACAAGCATTTATTTTATGAAAATTCGAAAACTATTTAATCAGGAAGGGAAAATTGTTTATTAATCACTCAAATGGCTTAAACCTCTGTTTGAATGGCTTACTAGGATTAAAACACTGCATATTGTAAGTCCAGCAGCGAATTTTATTGATTTTTAACAGAAGGTAGCGCTCCAACGAAACAGCGTGTGGCAAAGCTCTCCACTTTATGATAAACTAAAGGATTAGACAGCAATAATACCGACTCGCCGGAGCCATAATCGCCAGGGTTCCATTCATTATTCAACTAGTTTCGGCACATTTCAGAGTTCGTGCTATGCTCGCGGAGAATTTGCCGCAGATTAATATAACCCTGAAAGACTTAAAATGTAATTTCTCACATACCTTGTTGCTGTTCAATTTGACAACTTTGTAAAACAAACTAGATGTCAAAATCAATTTTTATCGTTTTAAAAGTGTGGAAAAGTCTATTGGGAAGGCTTTTAATTTTTTGTTGAAAAATGGCAATCGAGATAGCAGTTCTCCTCTGCTTGTGAAATCCTAGTAGAATTAACATAAAGTTCGGGTCGCCGGCTCGCTTTTATCACCGAAAATGTTTGCTTTTTTGTATGTTTTGCCACTAATTAGATAAATATTCATACTCGTCGGAAAGTTGAAAGTTTCATTTGGCATTGGCTTGAAGGATTAACGAAAACTTGCGAGATGCGATCAAGATAGACAATTCTCTTCCTCTTCGAAACCACGGAGACCTATTTTAACAGTAAAAATGCCTTAAAGCAAATACTCCGTCTGTTTACTTTTGAACTGAAGAGAAATAAATTCAATTTTTGCTTTCTTTCGTTATCACATTTTTGTCGGCGTTAATTCTGTTTATAGTATTTACACAGTACTATGCTAAAATCAACTCGGAATCTAAATTCCGGAATTGACAATTTCGAGAAACTTTTTGCTGCACTCAGAAATGAGAAGCGTAGTTCTAAATTTTTTCATGCGCTTGCTTGAAGGTTAAAACAAGTCGTCCACTCCAAAAAAATAACCGTTCTGGCGTTGAATATCGGAGGGTTGATCTCTGTACGCGTGTACAGATCATAGTATTAACATAGGAAATTGGTTTAGTGTCATTGAATAAGTGTCATCCGCGTTCACGCTGGGCCATCGCTTTTGTTGTCTTCATTTGATGCGATTTTTCATAACCGAAAATCTTGCTGGAAAAAGCTCACAAAGTTTAATATCCTAATCTTAATGTTTTGTTTTTGTTTTATGGATTGAGAGAAATTTAGCGCGGCTTGTCGCCCAAACGGATTTTCAAACTTCTGCGCTAATCAATTTTTGACAATGAACTTTCTGCTGAGATTTCCAAGCACTTTAATAAGATGTGAAACTTTTATTTTTCTTGACTGTAAAAGTATTAGTGCATTTGTTTCTGAATGTGCAAATGGATTACCAAAAGATTTACATTGAGAAGACGAGTCCATGGTGCCCGGTTTAATTAATTCTACAGAGATTTTTATGTTTTAAAATATTTTGAATCAAGTGTATCTTTTTCCGAAGCAAGAATTGTGTTATTATTTCTACATTTAAAGCTAGTAGAAGTTACGTGCAACAGAACAAAAAAGGAAATTATGATCACAAAAATATTGTCTCCCTAAGTCATATTTATACAAAACATGAATGCTCTACAACAATGGCAAGAAAAACATAACTCTTCGAGTCCGCAACTAACTCATTTTTATAGAAAGTAATCATAATTATTTAACAGAATATTTTCCAAACGCGAAAATCTTGGCGTCATGTTAGAGGGAGGTCGTTTTTGTCTCCTCGTTGACAGCTTTAAGGCTCTCCAAACTTTTCAGTTTCTATCAGACAAATTACGCGGAAGGCGGTCACTTCATTCATATTATGGGCTTCAGTTTACTTTCCATTGCATACATAATCACGCGGCAACCGTTTGAACTTAACCGCCAGCTCAATTTGCGACCATTTGGGCTTCACTTCGCGAAGTTAGTTTAAGCTTTGGGCACGCTGATTTGAGAATGGCTGAAAACTCTTATGTTTTGACGCTGCTATGTCTAAATCTGTTGATTGCTTAAAACATCCCCATTTCCAGACACTTACTAAAGTTAAAGCGGATTTTTCGGTTTGAAAAGGCGGAACCCACAAATTGACGTGTACTTGGGACATGCTTTGACTGAACAATAGAGGAATAGGCAATATTTACATTTCGGCTTTTCCCACGAGATATCTCGGAGACAGAAATATCAAATCTCCTAGTCCCTAACTCTTTTTTTTTCTGATGTTTAAAAAAAAATAAACAAAAACACTGAAATATTATTAGGTTTAATGATATCAGTCCTTAAATTACATTTTGGAATCCCTGCGCAATCGGAAAGGAGCCACTTGACTGATGTGGCTTATCAGGAATCTAAGTTATTTGTGCTAGTGCTATTATTATTAGGAAAATAATTTCACAGATAATCGCGAAAAGGCAAATGCCGCTTCTCTGTAACTTAAGCTTTAAGAAAAGAGGGACACCATTAACCAAAAAATTACAATTTTTATAGAAGCCGATTTTGCTTTGAAAAGCTTTCCACACCGGCGCGTATCTTGTAGTTTTTAGTGTCTTTCCGTCGAGACTAACCGAAAAAACGGGTGGCTCAAAAAATTTGATTGCGATCTTTCGTCTCATTCGCCGTGTTTGTAACCCAATGTGAAATGGCGAAGTCCATGTGAAATATAGTTTCTGCAATACTTTTTTGAAAAGTATTGCAAAATTACCTCTCATTGCATGTGGTCAGGGACTAGGAAAATACAATTTGACTTCATGCAGCAACAGGGAAGGCATATTTAACTTATAGTGGCTGTGCAACAACATCAAGGAAACTAGGTAATATCCGCAAGAAAATAGCTATAAACATACAGAACATGTTCAATTTCAGATACAATTTATTTTCAAATTTTTAGTTGTGTAAATTCTGGCTCCTAATATTGAAACGTCTGGTCGTAAAGTCTTGGTAAGTACCGCACAGCCGTCTACATTGACATTACACTAACTTATTCATTCATAACTGTTATGACTTGTGAGATCAGTTCTCGTTTTTCTTTGAAATATGAAATTTAACTAGTTGTTTGGTTCCTATATGCAGTATATATCTCTCGCTGAAGCATTGGACATCTAACGCTACATTCCATTTTCACGTTACAGTTGTTACACAACTCTCCCAAAACACTCCTGCTGGCATAGGTCACAATTACAACGATCAATCGAACTCTTTCAGCTCTTTCCATGCTATGACTGAAAAGTACATTTTACAGAACAGGCCGAAATAGTTTAAAGAAGAGGCGGCATAATCTACTCTTCCCCACTTCGTTTCATATCGTTCTTCAACCTGAGAGTTAATATATTTTTTCCCACTAAATTAGTCATCTATTTGAGTAACTTGCCACAAAGTAATCGTTGTATCATTTTGGTTTTGCCATTGTACCAAAGACAACGAACATAAGCTGCTCGATTACCAAGAGAAAAAGCCGCATTATGAAAATAGAAAACTGTAAAGTTCTCTTTTTTTGTAGTAAACTGCTGACACACATTTAGCTCTTTAAATAAGATATCAAACTTTATTTTTTCTTACCACTCTCTTTGAAGTCTTGGACTTGGCAATGATCAGTGTTTTTAAGAGCACAAAAACATCAATTTTTACTGAACCGGAACAAACGTCGAAGCAGGTATAAATTTCTGGCAGCGTTAAATAAATGGAGAAAGTGTTCTTTTTGATATGCTACGTCGTGTTGTAGAACTGAAATATACCAAGTATCAGTCTTCTGAAAAGAAAAGTATGTAAGATTATACAAGAAAGAAATGTCGCACACGGGAAAAGAGCATAAATATCTGACCAAGACTGGTTCTTTCAAATTTTATCGTACTTAAGTTATATAAAGTTATCGCAAAATCAAGATTTCCACTTTTCGCCCACAGACTGAAAATCAGAATGCCAATCTTGCCGACCGCGCACCGAAATTTTTCCGAAAACCAACATTCAGGATTTTGGCGAGTAACCTGGGGGAGTGCTGCAACCATGTTTACTGTTAAGTCTGGGAAAAATCTGATAATAGAAAAAATTTTCAAGCGGCTTCCATCACGACTTATTAGAACCGAACAAAAATACTAAAAAATCTAGCACCGCTACAAGGAACCTTTGGGGCAATCACGTATATTAAGATCCGCGTTCTTTGACGTTTAACTCAATTAGAAAAATATTTCGCGGGCACATAGCAAAGATATTTTTTAAAAAATTGTATCCGCAGTTGACAGCAAACGAAGCAGTTGCCAAGTTTTAAACTCCTCATTTCATTTTGCTGGCTAATCTGTCTGGCTGTAGTACGTTAAACTTGACATACGCAGATAAATTTTAACAGTATTCTTCTTAATCCCTTCTTTGTAAATATACTGCAAAATTGGTTTTTTGTTTGTGAAACATGGATATGTGATTCAAACGACATTTTTTTGTTAAAAATATTAAAATTCGACCCACAAAAATTGTCTATACGAAAAGCTCAGTTGAAAACAATTTTAACTGATCATTTCTTTCCGACTTCAAGTATTCAATCAAGACAATAAATTGCGCAGTTAATTGTGAAAGTCAATAGCAGCGGAGAACAAGAAAGCGAAGAGAGTTGTAAATTGCGAGTTAATTAGAAAGGCGGCACCAAGCAGGGTCTTTGCTTTACAAGAAATAACAGAGAAAGAGAAAAACACACACAAAATTAGAATTAACGCGTTGATAAAAAGCTCATCAGCAACAAAACAGTGATCGGTACAAGTAATATTGTATGATGAATATTTAGAGAGGACTAGACAAATAAAGGAAATGAACATTCACAAGCAAAAAATATTGAGCGCTTTATGGCCCTTCACCGAGAAGATTAGAGAGATTGACACTTTTGAGAGCGAAGACATCAAAGCATTCGGGCGAAAAGGAGTGACTCTATTCACAATTATAGAATGCAATAGTCCTAATTGTATGTATGAGCGGCTAATTAGTGGCTGTATAACTTGGGCCACTGCACATCCAAGAGATGCCGACAAAGGACCGAGAAAAATAATTTGAATGGGACTGCAAATTAACAAGCTATTCAAAAGCACTGGTGAAAAATTAGCTAAGTTTTGACGCTTATTAAGAACCCAAATGAAAGCAAAAACTGTTAGCATACGTGACCAAAGACATACTCTATGTCAAATAACGTTTAAGAACTCGTGACTCGAAGTTTTTGTAAGACTGAAGGACAATAGGAGAGAGCTCTAGTTTGCATGGTTCACAATGCTATAGAAATGATAATTGCTTATCTACCGGCATTTTTCATAATGTTCTAAATGCTATTCTAAGCTATGTCTGAGCCTGAGAAGATAAGTAATGCAATACTTCTCTGTTTCTGGTTTTGATATAAAAGTTTGGCCAGCTTTGAAAAGTGGGGGAGGAAATTAAACGGTTTGTATGTTTGATACTGTTAAGACAACAACAGTTGAACTTGTGAAACAAACTGATTATAGACCGGAAAACCTAAAAATGCTTGGTAATTAATAACTGTTGTGCTAATTGAATAAAAGAACCACAAAACAAATCTAGCCTTGTCAGAGAATTTCTTGCAGTCAGTTTGGTTTGAGACAGTCTAAGGTTTATTTTACTATCAGTCACATTTCAGGATTGAAGAGGTTATAATGAATTGGCTCCAAACTGTTGGTGTAGTTTTTTTTAACTTTTTCAAGAAATCCAAATTGAAAATAAACTGTTATACAAAAGGCAAAGTAAAATGTGAATTGATATTTAAAAACAAACGTTTAAGCGAGCTTCTTCAAACTGTTTGTGAGATTTCTGACATGTTTATGGTTGTGTTGCACTTTCTAGCTGAGGTTTGTTCTTCTGAAAGGCATCGAAAGTATCGAAGTCGCTGCCCTGTTTCCTTGCAAACTGCACCGAGCCACAATGTCTAGAACAAAGACGAGGATTAAGCGATAATACCGTACCCACAGAAACCATTATTTCTTATAACATAACCGTGTATTTATTTAACTGATTGATAGATCGAACAGTTATCAAAATTCGCACGGCTTAAACTTTCAAATGTAACCTGGTTGACTAGTCCCGAGACTGACTCGGAACTAACCTGCGAGCAGAGATCTCGCAAGGTAATTCGGAATCAAACGACAAACGAATCCCAAGTTTCGACCGAGATTTAAAGACTTACTTTCTCAGATACAGTTAAGACTAAGGGCCACACAACATGTATTAAAGGCAAATAAGGCAGGGTTATTTTCCGTCTAGAAATATACCAATAAGCATGTACATACACAAATGCAAGAAATGCAGGCTATAAATGCGTGTAGTGTCTATAGAACTTGTGAGCAGGTGTGATATAAACTGTCTTCTTTAGACTTTAACCTAAAAGTTCTCCACATACGTGCTCCGAAATCTAGGTCTGCCAATTTGCTTTGTTTCTTGTTTCTCTCACGATAAATCGGTATATGCTGCAATACATTACCTTAACACATCAATCTTTGATACATCTTCAATACTATAAACACGAAGTTATAGAAAGGGTCAGTAGACTTGCGATGAGCAAGAATGTCACCAGAATAAAGTTCTGTTCCACAATGCGACCGGCTCTATGACAGCAGTGTTTCGAAAGTTCTCGTGTATGCGGTTTTATTATCTCATTGACGAAACCGATACCTGTCATAGATGCAGCCGTTGGCTTTCTATTCTGTTCTTGATATGTTTAACTTCTATACGAAACGGGCTCCGAAAACTCGGCCTTGTTACCCCTAAACTTCTTTTTAAATCGACTTTCACCATTTCCACAGAACTAACAAAACTGCAAAGACACTCAAACCATACAAACGAAGTTTCCAATCTATTTGGATAGATTAGGATAGATTCAATTTAGCACAAATCTTCATTGTTTAAATCTTTTAATAGTTATAAGAGTTAAGAGAGAAATGATACACGGAACATTTTCAGTCCTTTACTCGTGGGCTCTCGTGCTTTCACAAATCTGTTGATATGCGAGAGGTAAGCCAGTCTGTTGTTCAACAGTCTGCTCCGACGAAGGGCTAACGCTCGAAACGTCAGCTAAACACCATATCCCACAGGCGACAAACATACCA
>JAOBRH010578011.1:0-24857 GCA_027575125.1 Umimayanthus parasiticus | reverse complement strand
CCAACAACCATCCTCATCCTCCGCTTGCTACGGCCCTGACAAATAGATTAACAAAAGCGAAGGCAGTCTTTGGACTCTGTACCATCTTCACATTACCTATACAACTCTGTGCTAAACAATTTTAATCACATTAAATTTCAGTTTTATTTCAGAATTATTCGTGTTCCAGAAAAAAAAAAACATTTTGACATGCAGTTAGTGACATTGCAAGCGAGCCATGTAACTAAATGTTTGATCAATTTAATGCTTTGCTTTCTAAACGTTCCTTTACGCCAAAATACTTCACAAGAAAAGGGATTGAAGAACTAAGGCTTTAGTGCTTATTCACTTATTTACTTACTATATAGCTTTCAGTCAATTTGAAAATACCAAAATGTTTTGCATTACTTAATATAACTACTGTTTCAAAACGCCAAGTATAAAGTCTCTCGTATCAAATCGTCTCAGTGCCAAACATTGTTATCATTTTTCAAAATGCAATCACCCAAAATGGCGGCGATTCTTTCCAGATGTAATATTTAATCAGCCCCTTCTTCTTTTGTTTCCTTGGTCAGCATTCCCGTATCTGATTTCCATTTTCTTCATCTTCCCATCCTTAGTCCACCGGTTAATCTCAAGAGTCGGCCGGCCGTCACTGCTAAAGGACCTCACCTTCACTTCATATCCGTTGCGTGTTTTCCCCATGTATCCAGTCTTCCCGCCCTTGCCAAATTTGGTTATCGTGCGCCTGTCAACCAGACGGCTGAAGTCCTTCCACGCGTCTCTGAAAGTCTTCCCAGGTTTTTCCCTGATACCAACTCGCACCATTCCCTTCCTACCCGATTTCCACGCGGTTTTCCGGATAACACTGGATCCTCTCAGAACGTTTCTGAACACGTTTCTTGAAAACTTCAGACCCTTGGCTACTTGTCCCCCGCCTGGAATGGCGCCGACCGCTGACCACGCCGCCTTTTTCCACTTGCCCCTTCCCGCGTACAGTCCCGCGTTGATTGCATTTGCCACGCTGCCAACACCAGGGACATATCCCACCTTGTCAAGGAAACTATGCACCTAGGTAGGAATGGACACAGTTATAATAATAATAATCATAATGATAATTATTATCATAACCATAATCATAACCATAATGATAATCACAATTATGATCATAGTCATAGTCACAGTTATAATTATAACCATAGTCATAGTTACAATCAAAATCATAGTCATGATCATAGTCATAATCATAGTCACAGTCACAGTCACAGTCATAGTCACAGTCATAGTCATAGTCATAGTCATAGTCATAGTCATAGTCATAATCATAGTCATAGTCATAGTCATAGTCAGAGTCATAATCATAATCATAATAATAGTCATAGTCATAGTCATAGTCATAGTCATAGTCATAGTCATAGTCATAGTCATAGTCATAGTCATAGTCATAGTCACAGTCACAGTCACAGTCACTGTCAAAGTCATAGTCATAGTCATAATCATAATCATAATCATAGTCATAGTCATAGTCATAGTCATAGTCACAGTCACAGTCACAGTCACAGTCACTGTCAAAGTCATAGTCATAGTCATAATCATAATCATAATCATAATCATAATCATAGTCATAGTCATAGTCATAATCATAATCATAGTCATAGTCATAGTCAAAATCACAGTCACAGTCACTGTCATAGTCATAGTCATAGTCATAATCATAGTTATGGTCATAGACATAGTCATAGTCATAGCCATAGTTATTGTCATAATCATAATCATTATCATTATTATAATTAGGATCATAATCACAATTGCAATAACATTATCAATAAGGAAAAACTATACGAAGAAGAAACAGATGAGTCATATTGCTTGTGTTCATAACTGGAAAGTTTGAATACAACTAAAACGACACCATAGGGTCAAAACAACAATCAAAGAATATTTATTAGCAAAAAGATGTTATGTTTTCTCAAACATTTCTGCAGGATTAATGGTTTTGATAACTTTTGTAAAATGTTCTAATGAACGTAATTCCACCTTTACTGACAGCCAACCCAGTGCTATTACTCTGGCGTGGTGTACCAAACGTTTTTCATTTGATACGCTTACGTATCCATCTTACTTCAGTTAATGAACTTGCGTACCCGGCCCATCACACTTCTGCTGCTACCCCATTCTACGCTATACTTATTTGAGTTAACACAAAAGCTGGCGTACTCACCTTGTTCCAGTTAATAGGTCTGCGTACACGAGGTTTGTACTTGTATCGATTGTAGCGGTACGGCTTGAACTTGTAGCGACGGTACTGATAAGGTCTGTAGCGATATCGGCGATATCGCACGGGTTTCACTCTGTAGCGGCGGTAGCGAGTGAGGCGATATCGACGGTATCGCAGGGGTCTCACTCTGTAACGGCGGTAGCGAGTGAGGCGATATCGACGGTATCGCACGGGTCGCACTCTGTAACGGCGGTAGCGCGTCAGGCGACGG
Source organism: Umimayanthus parasiticus (assembly GCA_027575125.1). Classification (NCBI taxonomy): domain Eukaryota; kingdom Metazoa; phylum Cnidaria; class Anthozoa; order Zoantharia; family Parazoanthidae; genus Umimayanthus; species Umimayanthus parasiticus. Next base: position 22,389 of record JAOBRH010578011.1, on the reverse strand, counting down.
TATAGACGGGTGCGGTAAACTCTGCGGGGACGATAAACACGGGTACGACGGAACCGACGATAACGACCAATGCGTGTACGCCGAAATCGACGGGTATAGCGGTATCTACGAATTCGGCGGTACGTGCGACGGGTTCGGCGGACTCTACGATGGCTGCGACGACGCGTTCTACGATAAGTTCGGCGGACTTTGCGATAGCTGCGACGACGCGCTCTGCGATAAGTTCGGCGGACCCTGCGATAACTGCGACGACGCGTTCTGCGATAAGTTCGGCGAACTCTGCGATAGCTGCGACGACGCGTTCTGCGATAAGTTCGGCGGACTCTACGAGAACTGCGACGACGCGTTGTACGATAACTTCGGCGGACTCTGCGATAGCTGCGACGACGCGTTCTACGATAACTTCGGCGGGATCTGCGACTGTAGCTGCGTCGTCTTGAAACCCTGCTCCTTGATCTCCTGCTCCGTCGTGAGCGGCTTCTGCTTCTGCTGCCTCCCCGCCGCCCCCAGCGCTTCACTCGTCTCTTGGGCTTGTTAGGGTCGTAATCGCTGTCATTTCCTGAAATAACATATATAAACAGTTTGAAAATTTAGAGGAGGACGTTATATGCTAGTGTGGCTACGAGTTCAGTTACTTTTAGGAACGAATAACTAACCGTTACTGATTTAAAGCCAGAGCTTTTGGTTGTGCTTTTAGTTCTTGAATTGTATCGTATCATTAAACAAAAAACCCTCTCAGGCCAAAACACGTCACGTGACGCATTGCATAGATGAATATAATCGAAATAATTTTCCGTTTTCTGTGTTTCATAGTATGTATTTTTCTCTTTTTCTTGAGATGTGCTAATTCGGCCTCTTCGCTGCGCCTATTTTGTAGAAACACAAGGCAGAGTTCCGTAGATGGGCTCTAAGAAACAAACATACACATTTACATACACATTCATATACGTCCACAATCATACCCATTTGCACCACATTTGTCATGCACGTTTTTACTAAAGATATACAAACAAACATCGGACTAAAACGCGCGCGCAATCACAAAGTAGCAAACAAACCCATATACATTCATACCGCATACATTCATGGTAATTCTCCGACATTCGATCAACTCCAAACATAAGTGGTACAATGCTCCCTCCCCATTGTATACAGTACCTAGGTTCGGGTCCTGTATGTCTGTCGCAAAAACTTTTCTGTCAGCGGGTGTTTGTTGCAGTACACCAGTAGCTAGTTTCTGTCCAATCAGGGGCGCTACAGCGGTGTCCTCCTGACCATTGTTCTGCCGGCCACTGCTTTCGTCAAAGTTTGGAGTGTTATCATCGTTTTCATCCGGGTCTTCTTTCAGCTGATCCTCCTCCTCTTCATCCTCTTCTGGTTGATCATCTGCTTCATCCGGGGCTTCATCTGGATGATCGTCCTCTTCATCCGGGCCTTCAACTGGCTGATCGTCCTCTTCATCCGAGCCTTCATCTGGTTGATCTTCCTCTTCATCTGGGCCTTCATTTGGCTGATCATTACGTTCATCTTGAACGGCTTCAGGTTGATTGTTTTCTTTATCCGGAACCTCTACAGGTTGATCGCTTTGATCACCCGGGACCACTTCAGATTGATCACTTTGCTCATCCTGGATCTCTTCGGGTTGATCGCTTTGTTCGTCTAAAACTTTTCCAGGTTGATCATTTTGCTCACTTGAAACTTCTTCAGATTGAACATCTTGTTCATCCGAGTCTTCTTCAGGCTTGTCGTTTTGTTCATCCGGGTCTTCTTCAGGGTGGTCGTTTTTCTCATCCGGGTCTTCCTCAGACTGATTGCTTTCTTCATCCGGGTCCTCTTGCTCATCGTCTTCCTTCCCCGGTTCGTCCTCTTGTTCGCTTGTATCAGCTTCTGGGTTTGCGTCATCTTCTGCCGGCATGTCAGCATTGGCGAGGTTATTTGGGTCTTGATCTTGCTCTGATTCTTGCTCTAAATCGGCCTGCACGATCAAAAAACGATATTTGTGTGGCGCCTTATTGTGTTGTTACAGTTGCAGTTTAATAGTGTCTATAGTGGCAGCCACGTAGGAACCCAGGCAAAGAAGCTTAATAAATGATTGAACCATTCCGTGGAGCTATTTTACTTTCGGCATATTACCTCTAACGAAACATTTAAGAAATCAAACTTGTATGCATAAATTAAAACTGAAATCTATATAGCCGTAGACTAAGCAATGATTATTCCAACAGTGGAATATTTAGGATTTCTTTTTTATTTCGAGTTTACTGGCAAGTGTGCTTCAAAGTGATATTAAGGAATATGAAATTTGGAAGGTTTTGAAAAAAAGATAACTATGCAAAATAAGAGTTATGTACTTACCGCTTGCTCCGAATCTGTGTCCAAAGGAGCCGCATCTTGTGCAGAGCTGACATCATCCGGAGTATCCGCCTTTTCTGAATCGATATCTCTTCGGTCATCATCGGAGGTTAGGTTGTCGTCGAGTTCTTCATCCTGCTCGTCGTTACTCTGATCGTCGTCCTGATCAGCGGTATCGTCCCCATCTTTATTCCTCTCCTCCGCCTGCTCGGGTTCGCTCCCTGTGTCATCACTGGGTTCAGATCCCTCGGGAGCGTCCTCCTGCTCGTTTTCGTCGTCTTCTTGCCCCTCCGAGTCGTTTTCAGGGCCGGATGGTTGCGGGTTGTCTTCCACATCTGATGTGTCCTCTGCTTTATCGTCTAAATTCTCAGCTTCTTCATCATTCGCTGTCCCTCCAGCATCAAAATCCAGGTCTTCTTCGGTCTCCATTTTAGGTTTCTCTTCGTTAGAAGCGTCCAAAAGCACTCCGGGATCGTCAGGTTTAGTTCCCTCAGTGCTCTGTTGTTTGTCTGCCTGTGATTGTCCAGCTGGCTGGTCCACCTGTGGGTTGGGCTCCTCTGAAACGTCATCGCTTTCAAACTCATCAATCACTGCATCTAAGACTCGGTCACTCTGGTCGTCGGCCTGGGTTCTAGTCTCGGTACTTTGGTCATTTTTGACGTCATGTTCTACTTCATCTTTGACGCCATCTGTGACTTCGTCATTCGTTAACGCAGAATCCAATTCCTGCAATGATAAACAACAAAAGTAAAAGTTATCTCACGGTTTAAATTGCGTCCATTTCTGATATATATATGATCTGTTAAAAAGAATATCAAATTCAAGTGTCATTGTCAACATGCCCACGTTCGATTGCAGATTGCAAAGAAAATCTTTTACATCTTCCCTGTCTGATATGAATAACGGATAATTTAAAAAAATCCGACCATGTAAGAATCTTTTGCGGCTTTTTATGGAATGTAGTGGTTTGTAAGGTCGGAGACCTAACGCACGCATCATGTAAAAACCTAGCGAAAATATTTCTTAGTCCATTGAATGATTTCACCAAAGTTTTTTTGACCAATTAGATGCCACAAATTCCAATCAATGACACGATTTGACTTTTCCGATTCGCATAAATTAACACCCCACTATATAAATACTGATTTCCCTAGAATCCCTCAGTGTGCTCTGACGAAGGAATAACGCTCAAAACGTTAGCCATGCATCAAACCTCACGGGCGAAAAACATTCCATATCAACCCTTGTTGATCAAGGGTCTGCTCTGACGAAGGGCTAGCGCTCGATATGTCAGCCATACACCAAATCTAACAGGCGAAAAACACACCATATCAACCCTTTTGGATTAAAACCAATATTCGTCTTACTTTCAAACGCAGAAAAACACTTTTTTCAAAACTAGTTTTCCAGTGATTTCAATAAAGCTAGCTTCCACGCAACTTCTCTGTCTACGCCAAAATTCAAACTATGACACATTTATTGTGCTTTATAATGTATAGCACAACCAAATAAGCTTTCTTGTAATATCGGGTTTAAATAAAGGTATTTCCGTCTTGTTGTTCACTCCATGCAGACAAAAGACAACTTTGTATGGTAAAATCGTATAAGCGGTACACACGCCCCTCTAATACATATCTAGATAATGGCTGACTAATACTTGTTGTTTGGGCGATAGTTCTAACTTTTCCGAACATTGCGAGATTCCATTTTAATTGATATAATCATGTCATATCTCTTTAAAGAAACAAAGACAAACATTTCTTGCTCAGTAGTATCATGGAGCTCCACCAAGCGGGATCAACCACCATATTGCTGTCATAACAAACGTTCTAGAATCTATGGTTTGCAAATTGAAAAAGAACAAAAAAACACTTAATGATGTCGCTTTAGCCAATGGTGCATAAAACAAAAGGATACATTGTCCACTGTAAAGTTTTAACACTTAATATCCAACCACAGTACTATGGAAGAACGAGTCTCGAAGATTGACGTTTGTGAGATCACATTTTGCCTCTGAGACATGTATAGTAAATTAGCTATATATTAGCACGTCCAATGCGGTGGCGTGAGACAAAGGTATTTTTAAAATCCATATAGGAATTCCAGAGGCAGCCAATTTCTTAGGAATACCTATACTGGACAGTTCAACTGATAAAAATAACAAATAAAATGCATGGATGAAGATACATTTCTTATAGAAATACTCAACGTTTCGATTTTGAGACGTTATTTTGAACACCCTTCTTTGAGACAAACTGACAAGTGTACTTTATTCGCATTTTTTTTATAAGACCTAGCTGATTTGGACTAAGCTTGGCATCCTAAACTGCAAATTTGGGCAAATTCAGGCAAACATTTTACAAATTACAAGTTGTCGTAATATTTTTCTAGTTCTAAAATACCGCGAAACCTAGATATCTTTTAAATTTGGGCAAATGTAAGCCTCAGTGTCTTTTAAAGCTACTCTTATAAAAAAATAATTGGGTATAATTTTTACTGACAAACCAGGTCTACAACTTAAGAATGTTGTTGCACCAGGTTTTATACTGTTCTAACGACTGTTCACGAGACTAATTAAGATTAAAAGCGAATAAGAAAGACTAGATCCCCAGTGGATGTACTGCATGTTACATACCTCCAATGGATCTTTGGCTGGGGCTCCTTCAGTGACTACAGCACACAGCAGGAACAGACACAAAGCTATAACAACCCGAGTGCGCCTCATGGTGATAAGGGTGTGAGCTAAACTTACACGAGTGTCCTTCACCGGACCATTGTAGGGAAAGAGAGGTATTCAAATGGCGACTCGCTTCGTCGGGCCAGGATTTTAAAGTCCCCTCGTATAAGCAATATGCTATATTTGGCTAGATAACGTTTGGTTTTTGCACACTTGCAATAATAAAAACACTGTTTTGATTCCCGATTGGGTTGCGTCAAGGCATGCAGAATACTCGAAATTAAATTGGTGCATTTGACATATGAAGTCCCGCTTACAAGTTCCGTCAATTCTGAATAAAGATATAAGGAGAAACACAACGACTAGAGAAATAAAAAATAAAGAAATGTAACCGACAAATTTCCTAATAGAAAGAAAACTTCATGTTGAAGCTTATGCTGCTTTGTAAAATTAACAGGAAGTGAAGATCTTCAGTAGCCGTTTACAGAAAGTCTTTCGCCTATTTTAACAAAAAATATTCGTTATCGCGGAGGTTCATATTATTGTTTTTCTTGCAAACTTTCAGCGCGATAGAAGAGCTCTAAGCTCTGCAAGTCAAAGCCTGGATCTTTATGAAAGCAGAGAGGAATCTAAACCATATTATGATTCAAAACTACAGAGTAACTGTGTCTCTTGCTTTGTTGATGAAGTCACTACATTTTAAGTAATTTTAGGAATTTTCTTCGAGTGAGTTGAGCCTAATATCCAATCACAGATACTGTTAGTACTAATATTGTACTGTTAATCTGGGAACCAAATTAATTCCGAAAGTAAAGTCTTACAACTACTGAAAGCAACCTTTATGCCGAGTCTGTTGATAAGGCAAAACCAATCAGACGAAAAATACACAAATTCTATGAGATCTTCCGGTTTGTGTAGAGGAGAAGAAGGGCTTTATGGCTTTGACGTTCGAAACTGTTCTATCAAAACAAATACTTCTTACAAAAAACTCGCAGCTAAAACTTAAAGCTGCTGTTTGATGTTTCATCAAATGAATATTTTATCTATCTTTAAAACTATATTGAGATTGTGACTTCGCCTGTTGCGACACGTGTGTGCGCTGAATATTGCTTTTCATGTGTAACTGGCGCTTGCAAAACAAGCTTGCCAAAATTAAAATATTCACTCGACTCGAAATACTCGCGAAATAATGTTCCTAATTCAGATGATGTTTTTTTTATGTAAGACAACCCAGTTTTAAAAAGCTTGTAATTTTGTATCGAGTCTTATCACTGCTTTAAATTAAAGCACCATTATCTACCACCATCTTCTCTATTTTAGTTGGATTTTTAACAAGTCTCGATGATTACGCTAGCTTTGTGGCTTTTGAAAATAATTGTTGTTATAAAGGCGGCGGTTGTACGAAGCCTGGATAACTCTATCCAGCGGATAAGTCCAATTGGCACGTTCTTAATTTTGATTGGATGGTATCCGCTGGACAGGAATTATTCCACTGAATATAATAGGGATGTATCCATTGGACAGGGATTTATTCGCTGGATAAAGTTATCCAGGCTTCGTATAACCGAGCAGCAGCAGAACGAAAGCTCCAAGCACGACTGTTCAAAAGAAAGCGTTCTGTTACGGGGTAGGGGAATTATTATATCATGGTATCTCTGGTAGTTTTGACAGTTCTGTCGGGAGCCGAATAGTCCTGAGGCTAACCGAGGAGTGGAAGAACTTGTAAAGAAAATAAACGATCGAACCAGGCAAAAAATTAATAATTTGCACGCCGAAATGTTTTTGATAAAGAGAAATTATGAGAGAGCAGGAAAAAATGTTTTTGCCGAAGATTGACCAAGAAAAACAAAACTGCATAGTAAATCGTTTTTCTTCCACAATCCCACAAATCACTGTCCGCGGACAGGGACGTTAAGCCGTTGGTCTAGTCCGTCACTCGGCGTTCTATCGGGGGACGGCTACTTATCGAAAAGAGGAGGGTGATCCCGGTGTTTTGGCCTGTTAACTGAGGGGGAAACTTACTGTCTCAGACATAAAATCAATGGGAACCGACAATACCAGTCTGTGTAAGACCCTCAATCACTGAACCATGGATTTGTTGTCAACAGGATGCTGAAAAAAGCGCCTGAAATGTACTGTAACTGCAAATGGACCAATTGTTAAGGAGGAGGCTATGCTTTGCTAATTTTGTTTACTTGGTGTACAGGTCAATGCATGGCACGCAGCTTGAAACATGATTTTTAGGATAGATTGGTATAGAGATTTTGACATACTTATATTGAGTAATAGTTATTTTATATCTTTTCTTTTATCTGAGCTCCAAGTATAGTTTTGTTGTTTCACGGCTTTGGAATAAATCATTAAAGATTTAAGACAAGGCTCCCTTAATTTTTTTTTGTGCCCAATATTAATTTTTGCAGATGTCAATATTTTTTAAACAGCCCTATGGCCGTCAAAGCGGTTAGCATTCGCACGTTTTATCGATAAAATATGCACAGTTGTAGTAGAAACTGAAAGTCGGAATATCGTTTGATTTCAATTATTAAACAACGCTGATGAGCCCTCAAGGATCGTATTTCCTGTTCTGATTAAGAAACCATAAGATAAAGACTTTAAAACCTTTTAAAAGCAAATAATTAATCCAAACAAAAGTGACAGATGCCGGTGTATCGTCTTTTCGGATCTCTTGAAGTAGAAATACAGGTTATTTGTTGCTTAATACTTGCCATGCCAGACTTTTGTGTTTTAGATTCTTTGATTCTCATAAAAATTGGAGTTAAAAGATGTAAACTGTTTCAGGTAATAGTTACACATTTCAATTTCAAATAATGCAATGTTAAATGGATTATTCATTCGTGCTCACTTGGCAACATTACATTTATTTATTAAATTGAAAGGAAAAGAGCTTGACTTGAAGTCTTACAAATTGTAAAGTGTACTGACATACCATTTTTTTAAAAACTGAATTACTACATCAAATTCGTGATTTCTAACTAGATAATGGGTGAAGAATGCAGGTTTTGTTATTGTTTATAAACAGCGAGCGGTTTTTCACAAACAAACCTGATAAACGGAAGAGGTTTTGTTTGGGATCTTAAGAGGGAGCACAGCTCAGGTCCTCGACAAATCGGAAACTTCAAAGGGCATAATAATGTGCATTCTCAAGTGCAAGTTATTACATGACCTTTACAAACTCGAACAGCAAGCAACGTTTATTCATTGTTACTATAAACTCATCTGACAAAATTTCTTAAATGTATTGAAATATATTTTACATTTCAAGAAATCCAGCAGATATACAAATGAGTAACCGAAGGAATACAACCAAACACCGTCAATTGCCAATCCATTTGTACATGTTTGTAAAATGTTCCTGTGAGACTAATGTAATGATACATTTGGGGAATTATCTTTCTGCGCAGCTGTCTGTAATTCCGTTTCAAGGATAGAAGGTCTGTATAAACAATTGCCATACCAATTAGAACACGAGTAGGTGGTAAAATACTCCAACAAAACTGGCCATGATCTATAAGAGCAAACTTTCCTTTATGTCAAGATCAGTCAATGGAAATTCCTCGTTAAGGCGTGCAAAATAATTCCTTCGTTTTTAAGTTGGTAGGTTTGTTCTGACAGCCACTGCTTTCAGAAAACTTGCGTGGTATTCACAAGAAACAGTAAGTATATATGTTTTACGGTGCCTTTCAGGGGGATATCTTCTGTCACCTGTCGCTTGTTTTGCAGCTGCTCTGTCGCGTGTTTCATCGCATTAAATGTTGCTGTCGCTTTTGAGCAAAAACTGAAATTGTATGTTGGTTTTATATACTGAATGCAGTTTGTCGCTTTCGCAAATTGTCGCGATTTTCCTGATAATTTCTGTCGCTTGTCGGGTCTTTGAAAATAGTCTGTCGCCACATTTTCAGATCGTGTCGCCTGTCGCTAAAAGCCCTTGGAGGGCCCCTTTTACCATCAGCCATCGTCGCCTTGTTAACTAGCCAAAAAGGCTCCGAAGGAGAGTGAGCTGTAAATGTAAATACAAGTGTCGGGTTAACAAGGATTTTAAAAGTTTGAAATTAATACCTTGAGGCTATCTATAAAATGTGTATATTTCAGTATTGTTCTTTAACTGTGCTTAAATCAGCAATGCATGCAGTTGCTGAACTTTACCTAGAAAACGAGTGATCTGTTAGTATTACGAATGCCGACAGGATTGGTTTGTCCTTGAGTTTTTTGTCTTATTTTCGTCACGTTCCGGTGTTCTTCTCAAGAGTTTCTGACACAACGCTTGCAAGCACGTAAATAGCCAACGAAGTATTAAGATGACTGTCTTCAGTCACAACCTAAATATGTTTCAACGTTCTTAGAAAAACATGATCAGGGTAACATCCAAGTACAGTTCAAATCTGAAAGTTCTCTGTTTTAAAAATGTCTTTAGTACAGCAGGAAAAGGGCTTTCCTACAAAATCATATAATTATATCGTATAAACTAAATATCTGATAACAGCCCTTTTTGTTACTGAGATTAACTCCAAAGGAAATCAGTATAAAATTTCTGTACTCAATGAGGATGTTGTTGCTTATTTTTATAAACTTCTCCTACTCCCCCAAAATTGTGTGAACACATAGATTTTAAAGTTATACTTAAGATAAAAATTTGTAATATTAGGAACATGACAGAATGTGCGGCTATTTCACACGGAGCGTGGTACTGCCTGTTCACCAGTTTACTTAGTCCTGGGACAGAGAACCAACATTCAACAAATTGCATTATGGTGAAAAACGTTGTTTCTTTTCAAAAAATTTGCATAAGTCGGTGATATGACGGACTCTCCATTTTTAACTTGTTCTGGCAGGTTGATCGTATCATCCAATTTACAAAGCTGTTCAGTAAGTTTTTATTGAATGTCTTTAAAACCTATCTGGCTAAGCTATTCGGTCACAACTTCTACAGCATAATGACTGGCCAGGGTTGGGATGACACAATCCACCAGTGCGGAATAACGCAATCTCAAGACATACCAGCAGCCCCAAACTCCCACAGTAGTCATTCCACCACAGCGAGACTGTGCTATGAACAAGTTCGAAGTTGTGATTGACAGCTTAGCATTAGGTTTTTAAAAAGGACATTAAAGGAAAAGTTTAACAATTTTGTAAATAATCGTAACAATGTTAGCATGAATCTTCATAAGAAAAATTCAATTTGTTGATTTCTGGCTCCATTTTCAAACACCGTCGTTTTTGGAAAACACAAAATACAGACTGAAGTTTTTGAGATAATACATGTAGCTGATATAAAAGTGTATTTAACTCTCATTGCATACAGGGAGATATAACCTTTAATTACGAACTTCTTCGAAAGTGTCATTTTGTTGTCATGGTGTTACCTTCTTGTAATGTTCCATCGCATCGAATAACCACATTAACTGAACACAAGTGCAAAGGGACGTACAACGATAAGTGTTGTTTCATTTCTTAGCCGCTTATCGATGGGCGCATTGTTGCATAATATTGAGTTTTGGTTCATATAAAGAACCAGTAAATGTCTTTCATTTTCAAGGGGCACACACCCCTATAGTTCAGATTGAATAAAATCAAGATTGAATTTTGTTATTTTTAAAATCCCATACATGAATTGAAACGCAAACACCCTTTCAGGATAAGTTCTAATAGCAGTAGATCAATCAAGTATACTCAAATCCGTTTTTGGCAAAAAAAACAAACAATAACATCGTTCCTGCTGACACAAGCTAAACACGACTATAAACACTATATTTGGACCACTTTAAACATGAAAATGTCAGTTTGAAGTGGTGTGTTGCCCTAGGGCATCGCTTCTGCATTTATGACGGATGATTCAAATGAATGTAATCTGCCGGGTCCTCTCGCCTATTTGCTTTTCAAGTGCTGACGATGTTGGTGCCAAGTTAAATGTGAACACAGATTGATTCGCAAGGCTTTTTACTGTAGACCAAAGTTCAAAACTGAAATGATGTTATCATGCACAGTCGTTTATGTTATAAACGTTAGTGTTTTCCTAATTTCCTTTCAGTGTCAGCCGATAACTGATAAATGAGGTAGAGCATTTGTGTTTCAGTTTCCTAACACAAGTAAATAATTAATTAGCAAAGCATTTTGCCCGTGAGTTCGTTCTTTACATTTTCTTAACATTGTTGAAATAATGAACATCAAAGATTATTTACAGATTATAACTTAATTACAACTAAACCGTAAGATTATTGACACTTTTTATAGCAAACGTGAGTGCAATGCTATACTATCATGTACTATGCTGGTGCTTAGACTGAGCGGTGCATACCAAAACCAGTCGAGGTATGATATACGAGTCTAAAACTGATGGTATCAGATCTTTATTTAGGGAAGACGTGCCGTGACTCGTGACTTTAATTTTATTCATAACGTCCTGAAGTTTACAATTAATACACTAGGTTTCATTTTTATTAAAAACAAACTTAATAAGAACAATGAGGCTGAAATCGCTCGGAAAATAGGAACAATATAAGAACAGTCTGAAGCTGAAATATTTTTAATAAATAAAAAATAAAAACATAAAAAGGAATGAATAATGAATAAAAAGAATATGCACAGCAACAAACGAGCATCAGACCGCGAGGATAGTGTAATGCTAACGATTTTTTGCCCAAAATTCAGGGTTTTTACTGTACATTCTTTCAGATATATACATCACTCAACTTCAATATCAAACTTTTCATGTGTAAACAGCAATAGATGAGGTATCACGACATGTGGAGTGGGTTAACCCCAAAGACACATAAGAACATTTTGAGCCTGAAATGGTCGAAAAAATGAGAACATTGAGCCCAAGCTAAATTTTACTGGTTCTTAATAAAAAAAATGAGTGTAATAAATTGCAAACAAATACCAACCTAGTTACATATTCATACACGTGTATCCTGATGATAAAGATGGCTGAAAATCGTAAATCTGCATGTTAGAAAATTCTACATTCTATAAAATGCCAAACGGTACTGAATTATACATGAAGAAGCAAAACGGATCAAACAGTAGCAGAAACTGTAACTATCTTGCTATGTGTATGCAAGGGTCTAGTCTGAACGCAGGGTCAATTTTAAAACTGATTTGGGCTGACGACAGATATCACAGCGTGATAAAGAAAAACTATTTGGAGAAGAAACATAGAGTTTCAGTGACTTTTAGCACTGCCTATGGAATGAAATGATATAACACCTTAACATCGATCAAAATATCTTTGCATGTTTGGCTAGCCTCGGGGTTGAGAAATATTTTTATAGTTTCAAAATATGTGTTGCAATTTGTTGTTCCAAATACCTGCAGTTTTGTCTGTCGCACTCTTAACCTCGACCTCGGTGAAATTCTGAAGGAATGATCACCAACTTAGACAAACAGCGAAAAATGGTTTCAGCATTTTATAGCTCTAAACAGTTCTTTGAGAACACCATGGGCTCATCTTGAAATCCATCAGGGAAATGTTTTTTCTGTTTCTTTGTTTTGGCGTTGAAGAAAACTGCTCATTAGTGACGAAGCTACTGAAAGCGTTCGATTGATATTTGCGAAATCTCAGATGGATGAGATGAATAGGATCAGAAAAGCGTGAGAAAAGTGTGTACGCGTGTGCGTTTGTATGGGTGTTTATAGTTAATAGTTAAAACAAATCAGCCGTCGCTTCCCAATCTCGGATTCTATTCATCACGGGCCCACTCTTAACCTGTTAAACCCCACTCCCCACCCCGATCTCCCCTCAAAAAATAAACCGGATATACACCGGAAGACTAGTTTTGGAAAAAAAAATGTTTCTTCTGCATTGGCGAGTAAGCTGAACACGGGTTTGATCAACAAAGGTTGATATGGTATGTTTTATGGCTGTGGGGTTTGATTTGCAGCTGACGTTTCGAGCGTTAGCCCTTCGTCGGAGCAGACTGGATATACACCTTTAATACTCAGAGTTTCTTAAAGGCACATCAGGTTTTGGGAATATCTATCTACCTCGTGTCCTCAGATAATTCTTTTCCAACTCCTTCGGTTATCGATTATTGCCACTGGTAAAATGTAAAATTTTAAGGTGAAGATGTTTCTAAAGTGGTGCTTGAAGCGTCGCCATGATTCTAACACTATTTTGAAAACTTAAAGAATTAAGTAAAAGAAGAACTGTATTCATAAAACGAATCGTTTGTAATTCAGTTTTTGTGTCTTGTTTAGTTCCTTGCTCAAAGTCGTTCACTCAACTTGGTCGGCACTGAAGAAGTAGTTTAAGTCTTTTTCTTTTCTATACGACAAATAGTTGGAATCTTTTAAGAGGACAGATTTTTGTTCTGCGTTATGATTACAAGCATGGTGTATTTTCCCCAAAGAATAATAAATTTTCACCAGCTGCGTTCTGTCTGTTTTCGCAGTAATTACGGCTGAAGTTTCAACACTACTTGTAAGTACTATGCCAGAATATATTTCATCTCTTGTAGAGAATTTGTACACCAATTCCTGGGCAAAACACAAAAGATGAAAGTCAAAGCTGCTAAGTTTCCTGGCATGATGTATGTAAATTCTCCTAATATTACCCACGCAAAATAAGTTGTTTGGTCATGAGAATAAAGAAAATGATCATGCACAGCAAATTAATCTGAAATGAAAAATAAAATTATCCAAACCTATTTGCAAGGAAAGTACAAAGACAGTTTGGGAGAATTCAATGAAAAAGGTTATAGGGTGTGTTTTGGGCTGAGAGTTACAAATCCGCCAAAAAAGCGGCCTTGAAGCAACATCAGGTGCAAAGATAAGCTGCATTCACAACAATAAAGATTACTTTTCATGTATAATGTATCTGTTTACATATGCCGATACTTTTAAAAAGAAGTTTTTATCCGGTGCGTAAACTGAATTTGAAAAACCTCGCGGCAAAGATTGCAAATGTGAACGTGTACAACTACCCAACTCGTTTTTACGAAATTTGTTTTATTCAGCCTCTTCTTATTGTTTTTCTTTTCCTTTTTCATGCCAATTTCTTTTAAAGTTTAAAACAGTCACGGAGTCATAAAATAAAAAAAAGGTGAGTAGGTAACGGTGAACTTCTTAGATCTTTGTCACGTATCGATGTCACCACACTCGTGACTGAGACCGGTTGGAGCAAGGTTATTCACTAGAACAGTAATTTGTCAAAGTGGTAATGTCATTTTGTGATTTACATGAAATGTTTGTTTCCATCTATTTACTAGCCGAGCGCTTCCCGCGGCGAAGAAGAATTAACGTCGGCGAGCAGGCTATCTATTTACAAAATTCAGAACGACGGTTTGTCTCTTCCTTCAACTTATCGCAGCAATTGTATCTACAGTTATCATTATAACGTATCCATTCTATTTCGTTGAGATTGAACTATTTAAATGCCTTAGGGATTAACTCGAATATATATGCGAGTCAAGTTTTTTGTGAAGTTGTCAGTCAGATAACTTCTACTTGAGAAGTACATTTAGATCTTCTACTTGAGAAGTATATTTTAGAGCTTTTACTTGAGAAGTACATTTAAATCTTCTACTTGAAAAGTACATTTAGATCTTCTGCTTGAGAAAAGCATTTGGATGTCCACTTGGGACAGATTGTATAGTCATGGCCAATTGGGTTCAGCCGAAACTGTCGTTCACGTTAAAACTTGCAAGTTTCAAGTTACAAGTTAAAAGGTTAAAAGATTATGAAGTTGTGAAGAAATAGAGTTGTCAAAGAATGGAATTATAAGATCGGGAGATGTAATAATATAACTAACAGCAATGTTACACAGATTTCGGATGTGATACATTTCTTCAGACTCTTCTGAACATCCATTATATGCTGCATTTATTTAAAATACTCGTCAATATTTGAGAAAAATTTAAACAATAATAAAAGTATTCTTTTAGACGCCAATTCAAATACCCACCTTCAAAGATGTCGGAGCTTTTAAAAATACATTTGTATCGCAACTTTGCATGTACCATGCTTTCGAGTGAGTTTCACTTGCCTATCCCAAATGTTAAGCCCTCTATTCAATCTATCTATTTTCCTCTATTTTTTCTTCAGTTCTTTTCCTTTGTTTTCTTTTTCCACGGATCTATCATCATTGGACGGAGGGTGACTGTAATCAAACGAAGCAGTCGTGTGCTCCGAAGTTCGCCTTTCTCAGATTTCACAACCATGAGTATGATTCAATAAATATATTGGTAATTTAAAAAGATGTTCTTGATTTAGTAATTTGAATTTAAGAATGTAGGGAACACCACAATCAGTTACAGACAAAAAAAAGTTGTTTTCAGCGCCAATCATGAACAACTCGGTATTTTCTGATTTTAGCTAATTCACATCCGCCTCGCTTACAACCAGCATAAATTAAATCGAGCTAAAATGATAAATGCTCTGAGATTTTAATCCCAGATACTCTCAGTATCAACGGAAACTCTTAAATTGTCCCTTTTCTTAATCATTAATGTCATATGCGCTTATCAATCTTGTTTCAATTGAGAGCGCAAGCTGAATTCTTGTCATGAATGAAAACAGTTTTTGACCTGATCGATTGTCGGCACCAGGTTGAGTTTTCCGTACATATTAAACTGTATTTTTAAAGTAGAATAACTCCTAGAATGCAAAAAATCAATTCAGTTTAGAGCAATAAAAGATATTTATCATTGATTTATTCAGAGAATTGTGCTTTCACCATCTCACAATCATTATAAAGTTTGAAATTTGTGAAAGATATTCGGTGTCAAGAAATATGATTTGTTTGGACTACATCAGTGTGCTGTTAAGTGGTCCGAGTATAATATTATTGTCTGTGCAATTTGTTTGCGTTACATTTTTCACCGATATCCTTGTTTGGAAAATATAAAAAATCGGTTTACGTATTTTGATAGCACCGCGATATCTTTGCCCTAATATGTTTCCCATATTGCCGATGGGATTTTAAAGCTGATAAACTTCTTTTCAGTAAATGAATAATGATCAACAACAGCAGTAAACAGAACAGAAAGTTCAATTTGATTGTTTTAAATGCAAAACTGCGGTAATGAACTAAAAGGGATAGTTTTATTAGTATTTAAAGATTGACAAACACTGAGGAAAAATTAATCTAGAAAACAAAACCATTTTTGTTGGGGAATATCAAGCAAATATTTTTCGAAAACATTATACAAGAAAATCATTTATGTTTTTTTAATCAGTGCTAAGATAGCATTTTTTTCTGTGTTACTTGATTACAACAAAAAACTAAATCTTACATACTTAACTTTGTCCTATTCTTTGTGCTGCACGGCGGATATTTGTTTCCGTTGGTCTGTCAAACTCTGACAGAACTGTACTACTCAGCTCCGTGCAAAACAGGGGTCAACGTCAAATAATTGAACCTGCTAAGTAGCTCAATCGCTCTTTGGTTGAAAACACATTTTGAAGACAATATGCCGTTTCATTTATAGAATTTTTTAATCTTTCAGGGCAAACACCCCGAGGAATGCCAGAATGAGTTAATTTGCGAATATTGCAGACCAAGCTCAATTCAGTGATTTCCGTATTAGAGGCTCCCAAATAACCAGCAAATCTTTCAGACTGAGTTCATTCTAATGGTGTTTATTTTAAAATATCA
This sequence comes from Umimayanthus parasiticus, assembly GCA_027575125.1. Taxonomy (NCBI): domain Eukaryota; kingdom Metazoa; phylum Cnidaria; class Anthozoa; order Zoantharia; family Parazoanthidae; genus Umimayanthus; species Umimayanthus parasiticus. Next base: position 5,749 of record JAOBRH010578011.1, on the reverse strand, counting down.
AGTTGAAAGTAAGTGATCTATAATGTGCGTAAGCTTTCATCTATCTCAAGTGCACCGTTTCAATTCTAAAAGACACTTGAAATTTGTGGAATCTTCCGACATCATATTGCGTCTGTTTGCGAGATTTGAGCAAACAACAACGCATGGCGCATTTTGAGCCCAGCCACAACATCTACATACAATTGTTGAACAAAATCGCAGCTTGTGATTGGCTCATTTCACATCTTGTTTTTATTATTGTCTTCACATGGTACAGGCTAGGGAAAGCGAAATAAGTGCACTTTGGGTCATTTTACCATATAAAAACAAACCATAAACAGATATTTTCAGTTAGGTTAAGTTGCTCAGCAAAGCGGAACTAATCCTATTCTTTCATTCTTTGTTGCCGTGTCGTCAAAGTATAAAAGTTAGCTTTTTTTGGCGGTTTTTTTAAGACTTATTTCTTTGAGATAAGCCACGCTTCAAATTAACCAGTTGTCAAAGGTAGGGATATCAGATCAATCTTAATAGAAGATAAACGTGAATTGGCCAAATCTTCCCTCGCAAGTCCACGCTGTGTTTACTGAAAAAGTCCTACAGACAATCAAATGAATTGGCAGCACCGTACTGCCGGCCGAGCGTAAAACTGTGATTGACACATTCAGCATACTAACAAGGTAGTTCATTTATCAAGATCGGAAGGTCAATATGAATTGAAGACAACATTTCATTAACTGATTTTGCCTGCGGTTCGTTAGCTTTGAGAGAGAAGGAAAAGGCAACTGCATTCTAAAAATAACACGGAGTTCAAGAGCTTGTCATGGAGAGCGAAGTTGACGAAGAAGTGCCACGAGCAGCCAGGATAGTAATCGGTGTTCTGGCCGTTGTGATTCTGGTGGAGGATATTTTCGTCTGCCTCATTGTGTGGCGGCACCGTCACCTCAGAACTTATACAAACTGGTTTGTCGTGTCGCTGGCCTTCTCCGATGTTCTTTTCGCTGCCGTGATAGTTCCGACAAACTTCTTGGCTCCGGATGAATATGTTCTTAACGGTTACTTCGTCTCTATAATCCTTCTTGTGAATATCGGCAATCTGTTCGCAGTGACACTGGACCGCTACCTGGCGGTGATCAAGCCCCTCATGTACTCCTACACAATGACAAAACACTTTAGGAAAATCTTGATCTCGTCGTGGGCCATTCCGATTCTGTACTCGCTGCTGCCGCTATGCTGGGAAAGTGACCTTGCAAGTAAACCACACTCCATCTACCTGCTCTGTATGCTCGTCTTAATGATTATACTCCCCTATATATTCATCCTGATTGCCTATATTCGAATATTTGGGGAAGTTTCAAGATTGACCAAGAATTTGACGGAGCTCCACGGAACTAACACACCGGAATACGCAGCGGCGACCAGAGAAGGAAAAAGGGTTTCTGGAGAGGCGCGAGTCGCGCGCGTGTTCGCCATAATCGCGGGGATTTTTATCTTAACCTGGTTGCCCGTTATCTATATGACGGTCGCCTTAGCTTTAAAACGCCTGGATATCGTCCCCAAATCATTACCGGTCATTTCCTGGTTTACACTCACTCTGGGGACATTAATGAACGCTCCGGTGTATGCATTTCTCAAAGGCGACTTCAGGAAAGCCATCCAGAAAACCCTTCATCTCAACACGGGCAATGACAATATATATTTGCCAAATTCTCCTCCCGAAACCGCTATAAGCAGCTACACTATCGTATCCAACAGCGCGGAGAGGGCTTGAGTTTTAAATCTAGATTTTATTCCTTCTATTTTGTCTATTTTGTCCTAAACCTAATAATCTTTTTGTCAAATTTTACCGTTTACAAGGCCGGAGATAAGAACTGCCTTTGAATAAGTAATTAGCTCGACTATAACTGCAAAAACAACCAAAACATTTATGTATTATGATAATTCTTGGTCAAAACTCTCTTTTCTTTGAGGTTATGGCACAGCAGGAGCGCTTTAGCCCTCTATAATACCTGTTATGAGACCTGCAGTCAGTTTGTAAGACGCACACAGATTATTTACACTTGTTTCAAACATGCAATACTAAACTGCCTTCTCCCCCGCGGGGCTCCTGCAAGAATTAGGAACAGGTGGAATTTGATGCGCGCAAGTCTGTCAAATTCGCATAAACACCGATTTTTAGCACATTTTAAACACATTTTGTTTTATCTGCTCAAGACGAAATATGCGATTGTTTGATATCGAAAACAACTCTGGTTTTATTGAGGTTAAACGCAACGAAAAGAGAAAGAAACATTCTTAGATGTTCGACAGTTATTGATATTTTCAAAACGGTTTATGTAACTTTAATAAATAACTGATTTGCCTTTAGGGGAAGTTTAAACGCCCCTTTGTAAGATAGAATGTTAATTTTTAATCTTCTTGGTTCAGTAATATCGCTGAACAGAACCATAATTAGCTTTTGAGAAATGCATTTATCAACACACGATAAGCGTACCTGCGTTTTATTGAAAATATTCAGTGTTGAAATGAAAGTTTGCGGTGATTTTACATTTCTTGTGAAAATAATGTACCTTTGTCGCTTTTCATTGGTCGGTAACAGTTAAAGAAACTCGTGTGTTGTTTTTGTTGTGCTCAAAAGTTAGTTGGTCATATTAGGTTTTGCTGTCACTTTTTCAGCAGCAACACTGGATTCGTTTGTCAAACTAAAAACTCGTTTATACATGATTACAAGTAAGTATTCATTGCAACAACTAATTTTTCCCTTGTTGTCACTTATTAGATTTTTCCAATCAGTACAGCAAAGAAAATCGAAAAAGAGTTATTCCCTATTTGCATTTAGTAGATCTTGTGTATTCATATTGAATGCGGTTCAAGAAAATTAATTACGTTAATGACAGAGGTTCCAGCATGTTTGTCTATGTACTTACAAACAGTCAATATATCTTCAACAAAAGACCAGCTTGGGTCTGTGATCCTGCGACAAGTTTCCTTACATTTCAGCAAGTGTATATAGTTGGCCTTACAGCTCACTATGTTTGAATGGCGAACTTCCATAAATCAGACACTTGGTCTAATTCATTTTCGTCGAGCAGGATGAGATTAAGATTAATACTGACATCTTTGTTTTCTGCTTGTAAATTAAAAAAGCGATATAAATAAGATTTTGCCATTTTTTGCCGGTTACATTCAAAATTTAGATCCCAGGAAATATCATCAAAATGCTAAATTTATCATTCTTGTCGATTAGATAACTGTTGCTCGATTCTTATCCTATCACGTAGTATTGAACTTGCCGATACTTCGCGTTTTACACTGAGGAAGAAACGACACTTTTCATTTCAAATCAACTGAGAAGAATCATTTTTTTAAAAAAGGAATTTCTATAAATTTAATTTTGTACGCAGGCATTGTCCCATAATGGCCCCTTCACGTTTGGCGTCGATGAGGTTGGGAAAACGATTGAATTACTCGGATTTTATAACTTAGATGTTTAATTTAATTTAAATCAAATCTATTTCGAAGAAACAAATTGTTATTAGAATTTGTTCTTAACATTAGCTAAATAATGTTCAATTATATGTGAACAACAAAAAGCGCTTTAAAACTCCCTAAGCCAGTTCTGCGTGAGGGGGTATATGCGTGAGGTAAACTCAGTTTATACCATTATTTTCAAACTTGATTCCTAGATTTGAAATGGAACATTTTGCCTAAAACTGAAAAAAATGTGTAGCTACCTTAAATTGAATGTTCGTTATCAAAATAAATTAAATCTTTTTGTTTGTGCTGATAAGTGTGAGCTTGCTAACAATAGCAGCAATGGTGTAAGTCAAAATTCTATAAAACAGTAAATGTTCGTTTTAAATTGTTATTCAGCAACTTTGCTCGCTTAGTGCGGGTTGTTTCCGCCGAAGATGTTCAGCAGCTGGTCTGCAATTCGGTAATGCCCTTTGTGAATGGTGCCAAAACTAACTGTTGAACTTAATTACACACATTTATTGAATCCTGCTGATTAGAAGTTGCTGCCCTAATTTTAATATTTGCTTTTGAGGAACGATTTAGTGTCTTCCATACGGTTCAATTTTTTGTGTTTTTGCTCATTTCAGTCCAACGGAAAAAACATATTGAAACCCAAGGATACTTTACCTACTCAGAAAGCAGTGGGGGGCGCACCATGACAAACGTGATAGGGAGCGGGGAGGGTTTGGGGGACTTTTGCATGGTATGAATTTTTTCTCTGCGTGATTGTAAATTTTTAGAATCTCTTACGTTCAGAACTATATAGTTCAATAAAGCAAATGTAATAAGACTTGTGTTCCTGTTATTGTTGACAAGTGAGTTGTTGTGTATTTTTAAAGCCAATAAAATAAACTGGATAAAGTAGTTGTTATGCCGGTTGACTTTTGTATGACTTCGCAAAGTTCACCAAGTAGGACAAGACTCCAACGTTACTGTACAGTCTGTTAAATCAAACTCTAGCTGCATCCTTGTAGTAATTAGTAGAACTTGAACTGATTATTTTCAGTTAAAAAGACAAAACGGATGCCATTAATATTATTGTTATATCTGTGTTTTCGCAATCCAGGTGTATCATAAATTGTACAAATGTGTAAATCCTAGTATCTCTACAGGGTCTTTGGTGGGCCACCAATCCCAACCTCCACACACCCCTTCCCCCATTCCCGTCAGAATAGCTGTGATAAAGTGAAACTTTAATGATGCATTTTAAAAGTAAAAGCTTGAGCTGTTCTATATAAAATGTTTAAAAACTTTCTAAAACAAGGAGTTAATTGTATGGGTTTCTAAAATATGTTCCACGTTTTCGCCGGAACCGGACACTATTTTTTTTTAATGTTTAGTTTTGGGTCTGAGCCAGAATGTTCTAAATCAAATTGAGGATTTCAGCAAATGTTCTCAATTTTCTTAAGAGTTGTATAAGTTTCACTAGTGGTTTTTATTTTGTATATCCACATTCGGAATAGCAATCAGATGATGTAGCATGAGCATCAGGCATTATCTTACAGTTTCCAGAACCACAAATTGTCTCAACTGAATCCAGTATGGGTAAAATGTATGTTCTTATGCAGCCTCAGCCTCAGCATGTTTTTAGTGTGTTCCTACACTTTAATTTTGGATTTTTTCAGCCTCAACGTTCTTACAAAAAAATTCTCCTTAACTGTCTCAATAATTTCCTTGTAAACAGGTTGGGAGAATTTTATTTTTCATCTGAATTAGATCAAGAGAACATGAGGGGACAGAGAGGGACACTAAGGGCGTTGGCTGTGATATGTCATAGTCACTAAAGTTATTTTTAGTTTCCGGAAGTCTGTTTTCCGAAACGTCCGCACGGATTACAACCTCGATTTGAGGTTTTTAGTGAAGATTTCAATGATAATGGCGGATTTGTCGCAGGGACACATTTTTCGTGGGGATACAAGAAGTCTCTGTTTTTCGTGGTATACAAGAGGTCTCTGCTCGCAGGTTACGCAAAGAACTAATAAATCATAATTTGTATTAGTTTGAGTGACCATTCAAAGTTGACTATGGTTGGCCGTTTGTAAATGATGCAAAATTCAAGAAATACATATATTCAAATTAAATAAAATATATTCGCACTCAAGGCATTATTTTACATCCAGCAACTGTATATTTATGCAGCTTCAATGAATTGTATTTAGTCAACTTCAAGGAAATGATAAACTTGTTAACTGTCAAGGAAATATTGATTCTTTCAAATAACATATATTTATTCACAAAAAGTATAATCATTCGAGGC
>JAOBRH010578010.1:0-44488 GCA_027575125.1 Umimayanthus parasiticus | reverse complement strand
CCTGCTGACCTATTCCGTGAGTTCGACAATCAGACAGTCGCGCAATTCCGACTAGATGAAGGTGACAACATCTTAAATGATTTGATGCCTCTGTCTCGCTCAATTGCGATTGGCCGCACAGTGCTTGAAAACGCTCGTGCATCTGACGCTGGTTTCTTCACTCAGTCAATGGCGGGTGAAAAGGGTAGCGAATACGATAACGTTGATTACGACACTGACAAATACATCATCCCTATCAACCAGAACGGCTTTAAGCGTTCTTGGCGCGAAGGGAACCAACTGTCTCTTGAGCAGTTTGATGATGCAGTGAACCAACAGCGTGAAGGTATCCGTCGTCACCGTAACGGTGTAATCGATTCGTTCCTAGATGGTCACTTAGACAAAAATGGCGAGTTTATCTCGCATGATGGCGTGACTTGGCAGGGCGTTCGTAACGATTCTCGCGTTGACCAGCTAGACCTGAGCTCGTTCGGTGGTGGTATCGACTTCACATCTAGCGCACTTACTGGTGAGCAAATTCGTGCGGTATGGATTCTGTTCTCTCAGCGTCGCACAGTTACAAACAAAGTTACGGCTCCGGCTATGTTCTACGTCTCTTATGAGATTTGGTACAACTTTGATCGCCAATACTCTAACGAGTACGGTGCAGGCTCTATCCTTCAGAACCTTATGACTGTAACGGGCGTTGCTGGCATCAAGCCAACATCGAAACTAACAGGCAACCAAGTTCTATCTATGCCTCTTAACCGTCAGTACGTAGAGCCGATCACTGGTATGGCTGTATCTACAATCGCCCGTTCTCGTCCTGAGTGGAATTCTCCGTTTGAGTTCGATATCGTTTCTGCTATTGGTTGGGCTATCAAGACTGACTTTGGTAGCACTAACCGCGCTGTACAATACGCTGCAAGCTAATCGGAGTTATCACGATGACAGAGAAATTTCAGTACGTTTGTAAAACAAGTTCTAACTACGGTGAAAAGGGTCAGATTGTGGCCCTTGAAATCGAGCCTAAAGATCTAACAGATCGCCAGCGCGTCATGCTAAAGGAATACGTGGCGCCAAGCGTTAAAGGTCTAGAAGCTGGTGAAGCACAAACTATCGATGTAGATGCAATTAAGGAAGAAGCATCAAAAGAGGGTTTGGAAGCGCTAACTAAGGTCTATGAATTTGTTGTTGGCAAGCCTATCGGCAATCTTAAGAAGCCTGATTCAATCGCTACTAAGATTATCGAGCAGCTAGAGTCAAACGAAGACGAACAGCCCGAGTAAGGTTGTAACTTACCCGACATAAGATAAAGCCCGTCACTATCGACGGGCTTTTTGTTTTACAGCGCTTTTACTTGGGCATCGATATTTACCGTTAATTCAGGGGAACCAATTAGCTCATTCCTTAGATTTGTCATTCTCTCCAGCGCTTCGTCAGATGTCTTTTTGGCTCTGCTTATTTTATCGCTTAGGCTTCCTACCGCTGTGTTATCTGGTATTTCCTTCATAATTTCACCACCAGTTTTTAAATGTCCACATGCAAGTAATCTACTGTAAAGATCATCAATAATATCGTGAATGGCCAAAGCATTTTCATTAGTTGCGACTGACTGTTCTGATAGGTAGTCAATGCTTGTTTTCATATCTGTCTCCTTTTTGATTTAATTAAATTTTAACCAATTAGAAGCAACGAACAATTCGAAAAATTCGAGCATTTGACGGAATTTCCGAAAGTTTACTTAGGTGATGTTATACTAAGCACAATGACATGGAAGTCGAAACAAAGGCAGCTTTAACAGGCTGACCCCTTCAAGGAAGGTTTCTAATGTCGAGACAATTCCCTTTCAGAACTAATAACGGGGAAGGTTCACCAATCCTACCCATTTCTGACACCTCATTTTTTACGCAAGAACTAACCACTGGCGCAACTGATGCGGAGGTCTATTTTGAGTTCTACTCTGACTCAGAAGGCACAACGCCGGTAACGCCGACCGCCGGAACAATTACAGTCTCAGCCTCTCCGCTTGGTAATAACTACCTAGCAGCAAGCTCTGACAACGTAGTGCAAGCAACGCAAGTTGAAGCTGGAGACTCTAGCTATACGCCTCCTGTGCTTGATGGTCTAACCGTTCGCGCTCGGATTACTCTCGCTGGCATCACTGGTGCTACACATATGCGTGCAACCCTATTCAAACACGGGAGTTAAGTTATGCCATTCCCAAGACGCGGCGGGGGCGGCGGAACTGGCTCCCTTATTGTCGCAACACGAAGCGACAACAATAACCCGGCTGTATTTGCTAACTTTGCAGCACTGGAAACATACACGGCAACTCAAGACGGAACTACTGACGCCAATCGAATAAACGTAACTGACGCAGATGATGCGCGAGAGGTGTTTGCGGTTGGTACGCTTGACGGCTCAAATCAAGTAACGGCGATCACCGCTGCTTACATTCGCCTAAATGGTGCGTGGGTAGCGGTAGCAACTAATCTGGTAGGCACACCGGGCGCTCCCGGTCAGGATGGAGTTGACGGAACTTCTCTGGAATTTGAGTCAGCAACGGCAAGGGATAATTTCTTTGTTGCTAGGCCAGACCTACTTAGAACGGACATGCCTTTGCTTGTTGGTATTGAGGGTAACTTAGACAACGTCATTGAGCCGCAAAAATGGAAAGGAGCGACTAGCCCTGCTTCATATAACCCCGCTACAGATGCAGTGTTCTTTGTTCCCGCAACTCTAAGGGCGGATAGCACATCCTTTGAGCTTGGTGAAATCCACCGATTAACGTCCGGTGGAGAAAATGTTTATACGGAAAACCTAAACACCAACACTTCATACGCACCGCCGTGGCAGTCTGTAGGTGATCACAGCGTTCCAGCAACTAGAGTGGTAAATAATCGTCCTGATGCGCGTAATTGGGGTGATTTCAGGCAATTGGCTTTGCAAGGCCCCGCTGCCGCTAGTGGCTCTGTTGACTTCAATGTTCCATTTAATATCACTACTGCTAACCTGTCAGTGTTTGGTGTGATGTTTGAAATTGCAGAAGATTACAGTGGAACAGCGACCCTGAGTGTTGATGTTGTAGCCTCTCCTTCAAACATTAACCTAACCAATAGAGTTTTTAATATCGACTCAAGCGATGGTGATTCTGTCATGTTGTGGTTTAGATCTCCACTTGATGCCAGAGTTGGAACAAACGCCATGGTTAGCTTAGTTAAACCTGATGGTTCATTTGTCGCTTCTCGACCTCAAGTTGCCAACCCAACTTTAACTTGGACAGAGGTCAGCTTCAGAACCTTTACTGATGAACCAATGGCTTTTCAGTCAGAAGATGTTGACGGAATATCTGCAGAGCTTAACGGGCAATCTTTAACAATTACCTTAAGTCGTGGCGAAGGTGTCGATGACCTAATGACAACCGTAACGCTTCCGACTGGTGGTGGCACAACCCCACCGTCAGGAAGTACGGCAGCATCAATTACAAGGTTTGATATTCAAGGGCAGAGCGCGTCTGTACTGGCTGGCACCACAATAGACGGGACCAAGACATTTAACTACAACGTCAACCATCCAGAAGACGTTAACGGAAATCTAAGATTACTTCAGGGCTCTACTGAGCTAAGAAACGATATAGACCCAAGCGCTAACAGCTTTACTCAGGCAATTACGACCGTAACGTTGCAAAACAACCAGCAAGCAATATTTAGGCTGACAGGCACAACCAACGAGGGCGTTTTAATTGACGCGTTCTTCCGGGTTCGTGCTCATCTACCACCAGAGCAATTGTTTTATGGCCTCAGTGGCAGCAACAACCCTGATACCGTTGACACGGCAACTCTTTCACATATTGAAGCGGGAATAGACGGATCTCAGGTTTCAACAGGTACAACATCTGCAGGTCAATACTTCATTATTCTCACACCTAATGATCACGACATTGCTAGAGCAATTGACGCCCTCGGGCAAGAGGTTAATAGCATATTCACTCGTACTGTTGATGTTAGACAGATAGGTGGAGTGCAATATAACTCCTATGTATTCGGCCCGGTTAATGCTGGCGCTTCTGAGTCATACACACTGAGGTTTTAATCATGGCTGATAGACATATTTTATATAAGCTTCTACCGCTTCTTGCGGGTGGTAGAATTGCTAACGCTGGAGACGTCGAGGTTGATGGCTCTGTATTTGACGGGCTTTTGGATAGCACAGTTGATGATGTCCAAGCTCTAGCTGTTGCTGTTGATGACCTAGATATAACTCCGGGAGGATCAAATCCAAATAGATTTGGCGGTCCTATTGTTCCGTTTACTGGCGATGTAGCCGCTGATTACGATACATATGCAGAGTCTATCGCCCTGTATGTACGTTCGGATGATCGCCTAACCACCTTCAACTTGCCGACTATTGCGCAGATAGCTGGTCGCTACCCTGTCACGGTATCCATACTGCATCAAGGTGGTACAGCTCGGGATGTAGGCACCACACTCAACCCATTAAACAGGGTTCGAGTTCCTGACCCCGACCCAGACGGAGATGGACTCGAAAGGCCAACAGGAGCAAGACTACAGTTCCAAGATGTTCGTCAGAATGACTTTGCAACTTTCACCAGAGACTCGGCGGATGACCCTTGGATTGTCCATATTTCCACTCTAACTACTGGTGCTCTCTTGCTTCCTGATGGGCTGTTTAACCTAAAGCCTGAGACGGTTAGATTCTCCACATCATTAACATTCATTACCGGCATTCCTAGCGGGTTCACTCCGCAAGCTGGTGATGCGTACCGAGTGGGCAATGATGACGATACTTTCGGTGGTTTTGGTGTTAAAGAAGATGATGTGATTGTCGCCTTAGTTGACAACCCTAGCCGACTGCGTTCGGCAGACAATGACGACTGGCTAGTTATTCGCAATGCGACTAATTCAACTATTACTCTTCAAGAACTGAGATTTCTTAATACCATCACCGAGGTTGACACGTTTAGCGATTCTCGACTAGTTGACCGTAGCGACGTTAACGACGTCCGAGTATTTCTGTCCACGGGGATTTTAGACCACGCACCGTTCATCACTCCATCAACCGACCCAAACAACCCGCAAACTGACGGCACCAGCTACGTAGGCGGTGATGAGTTAGACGGCGCTGACTTCGAATTTAGAGACACGAACAACCATCCTAGCGCATTGGTGTATCTGGATATTGATGGGGGTTTTAACGTCGAGACCAACGAGGACGACGTATTCCTAGTCCTTAAAGACCGAGATGGTGCGCAAGTGGAGCGATATAGTCTGGCGGACCACTTCCGAGAGGCCGTGTTGCCGGGTTCGTCTGATACGTACTACATTCTTGACCACTTCCCTAATCTGCAAGATAACTTTAGCTCAATTAACTACCTGAACGGCTACACAATCGATGTAGTACACCAAACAGTTGAGCGTCAGTTCAATCTTGGTGAAAACGTAAACGTCCTTACGTCAATAGGTGACGGAGAAATCCCAGCTAGTAAATTGGAACCCAATGCACAAGCGCTGCTTAATGCCGACCACTCTTTGAGCGCGGCGCAGCAGGCAAAGTTAGACGGGCTAGAAACTGGTGGAGATCCTACACCTTGGACGGCTGGCGAATTGCTATTAAAACTTAGTGCTGCAGACCCATCAAATGACATAGATAGTTATCAAAACGTAGGGCAGCAAAACGGTATCCTTGCGAACTTCGGTCATACGTCCACGGTGACATTCTTAGTGCCTAACTTCGTAACCGTGACGCAGTTGCAGCGCACTGACGACACCACAATAAAAAATCCAGTAACGCCTATCGGGACCATATTGGGACGTCAAGCGTTTACCGCTACTCTTCCTGCTTCAAGTTTTGATATCAACAATCCTGTTGGTGATGCTTGGCAAGTTGACGGCACGGCGGCAAACTTAGAGCTTACAGGCGCGGCTGATAGCTTCAAGATAGGGCAAAGCAACCTTGACCAAGACCTACACGATTTGGTTAACCGCCCTCAAGTTCTGCCATCTCAACTTCCAGCAGTGTTAGAAACGCTATCTCATGACGTAACAATCACTACGTCAACAGCAACCGAGTGGCGGGAGCTACCTAGACCACACTCAAACCAGCCAACGCTCACGCGTCAGTTTGCTGCGTTGTGGGATGAAAACCGCCGGACATTTGGCACAGATAACTACTTTGATGACCTAACAGGAATCGAGCTATTAGGGTATGGAAGTAATAATATCTTCTATTATGACGACCCCAATGCTGTAGCTAATAGATCATTCCCCGGCGCGCAGTCGTACATACTTAATGACAATGTTCGCATTAGAAACCAAAACCTAGAGGACACGATTAGTGACAGCTTCAGGAAGATAATTGGTTTCGATTACGCACTGCAACGGGCCCTTACCGCTGACGAAAACGAAAGTATGTTGCGTATTGGTCCGTCTGGCACAACACCATTGCTAGGATTATCCCAAGAGGAGGGCCTATATCTAAACATAGGTAGAGGTGACGGTGGTCAGCGATCGCGAACTGTTACCGAGCACCTGGGGTTCTTGACTGGCGGAGGCGGTGAATACCCATTCGGTTCTGTTGGTGGTCTTGCCACTCTTGGTGAGGTAGGTTTTCTTGCGCCAAACCCTAACTTGGAGGGGACTACATACCCCGTAACTGTCGAGCTTCATTTCAGGCTCGTCAACAATGGTAACGATGAGGGGACGGTAACTCACAACTATGTGGTTACAGCCATTAATACTGACCAAGCCGAAACACAGTTCGACATCACTCACACCGACGTTGATGGTCAGGGCGGTACGCGGACGTTTACATGGGCTGTTCGCTACGAGCACAACCATAACCATGCAACTTTTGGACAGCAGGACGTTATCTGGGTTCGAGATGTAACGGCTGAAAGTAATGCAGCGCTAACGGACTATGTTTCAGCGACCTATGACCGTGTGGAGACTTGGAACGCCCCTGCGACCTATGCTCGTTACCCCGTAAATGCTGGCAATGGACACGACGATTTCGGCCTATTCGACCCTACGCGATACAACACCGAGCAGATTGAGGAGCGAAATCGCGTACTCCTATTACTGCAACAGTGGAATATCACCGATGTTAGCAGCGATCCCGAAATGGCCGTTCGCATAATCGTGGACGGTGAGAAGGAAGGCAACGCGGACACTAACGACTATCTGATTCGCTTGCATCGCCCTTCGTCAGAGTTCGTGTTTGACGACATGAGTTTCGGTAACAATATTTGTGCCGTCGCACACATTCAGTGCTATGACTATGACGGGGGTCATCTTATCGGCGAGGATAGCTTACTTGATTACTACAATCAGGCTCACGCATGGCTAGGGTTTTACGCCCACCCAACCGAGCAAACGGACACGATAGGATTTAACGGAATAGTTGAGGTTCTACCTCATGGTGACGGAACTGCTAGAGGGCTTATTATGACCGATGTAACCACCGGAAACCGAAGGCTGATAGAAATCGACAACGGAACTATAACCAATAAAGACGCATAAACCAAAGCCCCTTGATTGGGGCTTTTTTTATTCGTGATATAATTAATAAAACTAAGGAGAAGTCATGGCAACTGTAACGATAGAAAAAGCTAGAGCGACCTGTCCAACGTCTCTACCTGATAGCGCAATAGAGGGCATTATATGCATGGTCAACTCGAAGGTTGGTCAATGCCTGGATGCCTCATATCCAGACTGTGAGGCTCTAAATATTCAAACCTATCTGGTTTGCCATGTTATTTACCTAACCGAAAACCCTCAGTTAGTTTCATCATTCACAACGCCTAATGGAACTAAAGAATCGTATCAAAACTACACAACCCAAGACGGTCTTGGCTCGACTAGCTTTGGGAAGCTGATACTTACATTTGATACTGCTGGATGCGTGCAGAGAAATACAAACAAAAGGATTTTCGTGGGAACTCTTGGTAAAAGCAATCCGCCATTAGGCCGAAGAGTGAGAAGAATATGAGCCGCCTATCAGCTAAGTACCACAGAAGCGTTTGCACGTTATGGCGTGCTTTAGGTAAGCGCGACCAATACGGCGAGGCTACATACTCTCAGCCGATTTTTGTCATGTGTCAGTTCAAGATGGGTGGCGCGACTAAATACACCAGCGACAGAGGTCGAGAGTTCCAGCCTAAAAGCACCATATGGACAGAAATGCGCGACAAAGAAGGTGAGTTAGTTGATGCACCTAGATACGACGACCTAATCGCTATCGGTGAGATACACAGCAGTGACCCAGAAAACGCTTTCTCTGTTCGCACTATAGAGCAATACGATGTAGCTCTATTTGATGACGTTCCAGACTACAAGATCATGACGGAGTAGTTTATGCCAATCAAGGGTGACAGGCAGCTAGTTAGCAACTTAAAGAAGATAGCGAAAGACATTGAAGTTCATGCGCCAGTTAGAACGATTAACGCGATTCTGCAGGTTGCTGAGAACATTTCGATGCAATACGCGCCTATTGAATATTCTACGCTGGTTAACTCAATCCGACGCAGAGTTGAGGTTCGAGGTGATGAGGTTGTCGGTGTTCTTGGCTATTATACCTCTTATGCTTCATTCCTTAACTTCAATCAGGACTGGAACCCTAGACCACCAGAACAGAAAGCAGGTCCAGGCTATAATCCCAATGCAACTTATGGATTCCTGCAAAAAGGCTTTACATCACCAGAGGCTAAGGCTGAAATTACCGCCGTTATACGGGAGATAAATAAGTTATGAGCTGCTTACCAGAGGAAACGATAAAACAATTACTGCTCGACGGTAACATGCTCGGAGAGTTCACGGACTACCGAAGCCGAAACCAGCCAGCACCTGTTGTGCAATTATTTGAGTTCAGAGAGGACGATTTAGAAGACGATGACCGCTGTATATTCATTCGTCTCTATGGTGATTCATCAACTGCGCCTCACCTTATTCAAAGCAATCAAATTCTGGTCGGATTCGTATCTCGAAAGAACAACGATGTTGCAACGTCACGTTATAGAGCTAATGACCTTTATGAGTTCTTCATTGAGAACTTTAGCAATAACAACATGCATGGAATTGTACCCACAACGCCGGGGGAACCAATTCTTTTAGGATCAGGCAGAAGGGCTTTTCACATGACCCTTAACACCCTAATAGGGAGAATGTCTGCTTAACTTGGTATAATTACCACTCAACCAACTGTAGGAATAAAAAATGACTACTTCTTTATCATGCGATCAAGCGAACTATATTGGCCGTTCGGTTCCGTGGGAATTTGCCATGGTGTGCGGCAATGTTGACCCTCAAGGAGCAGGGGTAAACTTTTTGCCCGTCGGCTCACTGAACAACAAAACGTTTAACCTAAGCTCCGAAACCAGTGATAACACCACGGATGATACTCGAGGTGTTATCTCTAGCTTGGTGACTTACTTGGCTCTTGAATCAACAGCTTCAGGCTTTGCTACTGTTGCTGACGGCACTCTGAGTAACCAAGCTCAGCTATACAAGTATTACACCTCGCAAGTACAAGCAGGTGACCCACGACGCCAGCCTAGCCTATGGATTCGCGTCACTTTCCCAGACGTTACCGTTTACGCTTATGTAAACATCACAGCGATGAACCGTACAGCGGGAACCACAGAAACGGTTTCTTTCGAGCTTACTGTTCAAAGCACAGGTACAAACTCAGCAACAATTGACCCTGTCATTGTTGTAGACACTCCAAGCACACCATAAGGAGCGCTTAAAATGCCAGCACTAACTTTACAGCAATTACGCAGCTCAGAGCCTCAAGCGTTTACTTTTACCGATTTGGACGGAACTGCTGACTCATTCCCGTATAACGGTGATCGAACTTTCTTGCTGCTGGAAAATACATCCGGCTCCAACATCACTCTAACTTTGCTTGGCGATGCTGCCACTAACGTTGATCGTCCGGGTATTACTACAATTGACGTATCCGGCGGAAAGCAGGTTGTTGTTCCTGCAAACGCTTCTGTTTCTGTTGATCTAGTCAATGCAGGGGCTTACTTGTCGGATGCTAACAACATGCCGGACATTACCGGCGGTTCAGCAGATATTCGAGCCGCCGTCGTTAGCCTATGATTGCTTACGGTCATGCGTCCATCAAATATGATGGGCGCAAGTTCGACCTCATACCCTCATTCAAGAACATTGAGAAGATTGGGACGCCAGAGCAAATCATTGCGATCTTTGAAATGCTTAATATCCCTCACTTCGATAAAACAATGTTTACCACTGCAATGCACGTTTTAGAGTGTTGCGTTGAGGGTAATGACAAGGACTTATCACCCATATTTGGCGGGATAGCCCCTAACTATCACGGCGATAAAATACTGTGGATTAAAGGCGCGGAGCCTTCACAGAATGCCGTCATACTGGCGCGTCACATGCTTATGCATGGCGTGTGCGGTGAAAGCGATAGCGTAGACAAATCAGAAGCAGAGCCAGTAACGGGCTTTCACGCTTCTGAATATGTCGCTGCTGCTCGTCGCGTCCTCGAAGTATCTCTGGAAGAAGCGAAGAACATGACCATGACCGAGCTACTATTGCTCTGCAAGGACATTAAAGACGCTGCCGAAAGAGAAGAAGAGGTAGATAGCGAGGCTCCGACCAAGAAAGAACACAAAGAGACTATGGACTGGTTAGCTAAAGTAAATGCTGCCAGAAGTAGACAAGCTGCAAACGAGGCTGAGTAATGGCGGAAAATGCTGGTGGCGTAGAGTATGAAGTAAAAGCCAATACTAAACAGGCTGTTGACAACATGAACAGCGTTGTTAACGAAGTCGAAAGTATGGTTGACGCGTTTAACGTTGCCGACAAGAGAACTAAAGCTTTTGAAAGCAACATGAAGGCTTTGGGGAATACCATCAACAAGCAGGGTCAGGTAGTTGACCGTTTTGGGAAGGTTAATGAAAAGCTAACGTCGACACTTAAAACCCTAAATGATGAAACGGCTAGATTAAAGGCTCAAGGTATTGATCAACTAAACAACTCCCTAAATCAAACACCTTCTAGAATGAATGCCGTGACTAAGTCATTTAGGGCTCAAAAAGGCGCTGCACAACAGTTAGGATTTCAGATTCAAGATATCGCAGTTCAACTTCAACAAGGAACTAGAGCGTCAGTTATTTTTGGCCAGCAATTCTCTCAGATATTATCGACATTTGGCCCGGGAGGGGCGATTTTGGGTGCCTTTGCAGCGGTCAGTGCGGCACTGATTGATGTTGGGATAAATGCACTTTCTAGCGCTGGAGCAATCGACACATTTCTAGAAAGGCTAAAAGAGCTCAATGACGAAGAGTTAGCCGGATTAACTGGACAGAAGCAAGAGACTGCAGTTAAGAACCTAGAAAAAGCGGTTGCTGATTACGGTCGTCAGATCCAACAAAACGAACAAGAGGTTGAAAGCCTTCGCAAGAAAGAAGCCGAGCTAGAGAAGCAGCGCGACGAGGCCAGAGAAAAGGGCTTTGCTGGTGCTGTAGAAACTGCGCGAATTCAAAATATACGCAAAGAAATAGAAAACCTTACCATTGCCAATCAGTCTCTATCTGAATCAAGAGACACTGATCGCGAGAAGCTTTCTCTACTGACACGCGAAACCAACATTAACCAGGAGGCTGTAGATCGGCAGGTTAAGTCTGCAGAAGAACTTGCCGCCGTACTTGGTAAAAATGCGGTTGAACTGGCTGAGTACAATAAGCAGGTGGCGATAAGCAAGCTAGAGCAGGAAGGAGCAACAGAGGCTGAAATATCTAGAGCTTCTGCAGCTTATGATAGTGTTATTGCTTTTGCTCGTAAGACTCAAGAGGAGAAAGAGGCCACCAAAGCAACCAAAGATAAGGTTGCGGCTGATCGCGAGGCTGCAAGAGTTGAGCGGGAAAGGGCTCAGGCGGTGAGCGCTCTACGTCAGGCAGACCCAGCTATCGGAGTTGGATTTGATGCGTCACAGCAATTCTCTAACTTACAGGCAGCTAGAGAGGCCGATCTTATTTCCGAGGAGAATTATCAAGCAAGAAAGCTTGAGATAACTCAGAACTACGAACAGCAGTTAATGGATATCGCAGAACAAAGATTCAGAGCTCAATCGGAGGCTAATGACTTCTTGATTGGAACTTTGGACTCACTTGGCTCGGCTGCTGCGTCAACTTTTTCATCATTCATAACTGGAGCCTCAAGTGCGACTGATGTCGTGAGATCTCTTGCCAATGTAGTTCTAAATCAAGCTGTTGGCGCGCTGGTTCAGATGGGCATAGAGACCCTAAAGAACCAAGCTATTGGTCAGACAGCGCAAGCAGCCGCCGCTGCAACATCAGCTGCAACAGGTAGTGCAATTGCTGCAGCTTACGCGCCTGCAGCGGCATTCGCGTCCCTTGCTTCATTTGGTGCTAACGCAGCTCCGGCTCAGGCTGGAATAGCGTCAACAGTTGGGCTGTCTCAGAGTCTTGCTGTAGCAGGAGGCCTAGAAAGGGGAGGAGCGCTAAATCCAAACGCCATAACTCCGGTCGGCGAGGGTAACAAGCCGGAGATATTAAGCACTGGTTCTGACAACTTCGTTATACCTGGTTCGCGAGGTCGAGTATTTAATCAAACGCAACTATCTCAAGTCGGCGGTGGTGGTGAGGTAAATGTTGAAAGTGTAATTAACAACTATTCATCATCCGCTGTGGATTCTCAGGTAACAACAAGAGAAGACGGGACGGTCCTTATTGAAACCATTGTTAAAGATATAAGATCAGGTAACGGACCTGTTTCTGGAGCAATGAATGATGCATACCCATCACTAGCGAGGAAGACAAGATAATGGCGATTGAATGCTATCCGATAGACTTGCCTCTAATGGCTCAAAGGGGCAAGTCAAGGCAGTTACCGACTTCATTTAGAGCTAATGACACTCTCAATGGGCCACCGTTTTTTGAATCTTTTTCTGAGGATAGGCCCGCGGTATTTAATGGCAATTTAGTGTTGAACAATTGGCAAAGTAGAAAGTTTTGGGCTTGGTTTAGAGATCGATTAAAAAGCGGCTCTGAATGGTTTAACATGAACATAAATACAGAGTCAGGGCTTCAAGAGATGGAGTGTCACTTTGTTTCTGAGCCTCAGCTATCTTCACAGCAAAACACAGTATTCACTTATAGTGTTTCTATTGTTGCCAGAAGGCTAGTTAACAGTTTGGTTGAAGATAATGCAGAGTACTATATTGAGGCAACTGAGGAGCAAATAGTTTTATCTGGTATAATTGACGAATCGGTTAACATAATTGCACCGGAGGCATGATGCCATCAGAAAGACAAAAGCGCTTCTTTGCTCAGAAGCCAGCAAACGCCATACCATTCAAGACAATAGAATATTACCACCCTAGATTTGGTAGCATTTTCTTATTGCAGTCGAATGGAGTCGTGTTCTTTGATAAGCAGCTAACTATAGAGTCAACCGATCCAAACAACCCAAATAGACAGGTAGTATTTAAAACAACATCTATGAATGTTCAAGATCCACAGCAAAAAGGTTCAGCAGACATGACGATGAGTGTTAGCTTTCCATCTATTGACGCCGGAACTCAAGTAAGGGCTGCAATAAAATCCCTCAATCCCTTTGATTGGTTTACACCGATACAGCAGATTTATAGGATTTATAGGTCTGATGACACTAGCTCGCCATTAATTACGCTAAGACTTTTTGTTAGTGACGAGGGCATTACGGACAATGGGCAAAGTATTACCATTCAAGCTGCCGACGATAACCCGTCTGATTTTAGGGTGTCGGAAACTTACACTGTTGCTAGATTTCCTGGACTTTCAAACTCATGACAATTGAAGAATATATCGACATGGTTATAGGAAAGCCATGGGAGGATAGGGCTACCGGTCCAGATTCATTTGATTGCTGGGGGGTTGTTGTTGACTCATTTAGAAAAGTTGATGGCATAGATTTACCAGTTGTCAGTGGGTACTCTGAAGGCCTTGGCGCATCCGAATGCATTAGCAACGAAGAGAAAGAAGGTCGATGGATTGAATTTAAAGAGCCCGTGGAAGGGCTTGTTTTTGTATGCGAGCATTCTGGAGGCGCATCGCATGTGGGAAGAATGATAAATAAGACGCATTGCTTGCACTCGCCCCATGGAGGTTCTGGTGTTCAGGTGAATGCAATAGCAGCAATGCAGAGATTGAATAGAAATCAAACTTATAGGTTCTTTAAATATGCCCCTAATACTATTTCATGAATTAAAGGCAGATCTAAGCAAGCCAACAATCATCGAAACTAAAGACGGTGAAAATTTAATGGCTTGCCTAGAAAAGCACTTTCCTATGGGTTTTGGTTGCGATGTCGAGATGCATTGGGATGCGGTGGGAGATAATCCGTTCTTTAAATCGGATGAAGAAAGTGACGTAGATCTTGAAATTCCATTAAGTGAAAATCTTCATATAGTATGCACCCCAAAGGGGCTTGAAACAATTCTTATTGCTGCAGTTGCCGCGGTTGCCGCCGCTGTAGTGATCGCCACTCAAATAGAAGTTCCGCCAAATGACATTGGCAATACAAAGCAATCACCAAACAACCAGCTTAATGCTCAGACAAATATAGCAAGATCAGGCCAAGCAATTCCCTATATAGTGGGAAGAGTAAGGGCTTATCCTGATTTAATTTCCGAGCCTGTTTATGAGTTTATAAATAATCGACTGGAGATAACCGAGCAATTCTGTATAGGGGTAGGAAGCCATCAGCTTGATAGTTTTAGATCTGCAGACACGCTAATAAGCGATCTTAACGGGTACAGTGTCGAGTCGTACCAGCCTGGTGAATTTCCATTGTCACAGCCTTTGGAGTCATTTAGCGCTGATAATATAGATGGTCAAGAGCTAATTGCTCCTAACTCATCCAACCTTGACGGAGACACCGCATCAACAACTACGGGAAGCATAATAGCCTTTAGCGGGGGCGTAATGGTGTTTAGGGTGCTTATAACTCCAGAATGGAGCGCACTTCAAACCAAACAACTTCCATATTCAGCATCTGTGGATTATCAGAGAAATGTTGTAGTTGCTGGATCGGGAGGTGAGTCAGATCAGCTTCAGGATGCAAGTGGAACTGGAACGGTTACAGACGCGGTTATCGATGATGATGGCATGGGAAACCCTACAGGAACCCTTACATTCACAATTTCTGGCTTTAACGGCCCTCAAGCCGACACTCCTGTGACTCCTGGAAGCCCTCTATATGGATCAAATATAACAGCAACCGAAAAGCTAGATCTAACAATAGGGCCACTACCAACAAATGCTGACGCGACAAGTTTGTGGTTTAACTTTGAGTTCACAAGAGGGCTTAGGGGGACGGTAAGTATAAGAGTGGATTTAGATAGGATAGACGAAGATGGCAATGAGATACCTGGGACTAGAGAATCCTTCAGTGTTTCATATACTGCGGACTCATTTGACCCTCAATTTAGAACATACAAAGTCTCTCCTGCTGGTGGCAATGCAAGGTATCAATTTAGCCTAACCAGAACTAATAACTCAACAAATGACGCCAATAATCCTGACAGGTGCGGAATACAAAGAGTTCAGGCTATAAGAAGCTCATCGGTTTCAACTTATGGAAACGTAACATGGGCGATAATAAAGACTAGAGCAACACAAGAAAGCGCAAACCAGAGTCAGAGAAACTTCAATGTCATTGCAACAAGAAGAACAAAGACATACGAAAATGGAAGCATAATAAATGAACTAAACCCTAGCAGGAATGGTGCAGATTCAGTGCTACAAGTTTTCTCTGATGCCGGAAGAAATCTTCAGCAGGAAATTGATTTAAATCAGCTTTATGAAATATATAACGGATTATCAGACGAAAGGCTTGGTTATTGCGACTTTACTTTTGATGATGAAGATATATCACTAAGGCAAAGAATAGACACCATTCTTGGGGCATCTAGAGTTGCCAGCTATAGAAGCGGACAAGTTTGGCAGTTTGACAGGGATGAAAAAAAGCCATTCAGAAGCTTTTCCCTCACAAGAAGAACCATGTCTTCAAGCAGGAATCAGGCTCAAACTTGGCGGGGTCATCTTCCTAGAAGCCCAGATTCGGTCGAGCTAAAGTGGAGAGATGTTGACGGAGATAATAAAGACCGATTTATATTTCTGTCCATTCAGTCTGGCGCAATTGTTCAGGTTGACGAGCTTGGAACAAGAAGGCCTAAAAGGCTTTCAATATCTGGGATAACAAATGAATTCCAAGCTATAAACCGAGCTCAACTGGAGATAAGAAAGCTAATATACGAAAGAATGTCCATAAAAGACACCATAGTAAATGATGGCTACAATATAGACATTGGGCAGGTTGGTTACTGGGCTGACGTTTACGAGAGAAGAATCAACAATGGCGAAATACTAGGGTATAACGGTAATGCGGTTGATACTTCTGAAAGAGTAATCTTTGATGATAGCCAAGATAATTTTGTAACAATAACCAACGACCTTGGAGAGCCACAACAGAGAGTTTTAGCCTCACCAAGAAGTGACACTGAATTTGGGTTTATAGCATCCCTCCAAGGTGTTGAAATAGCAAATTTGTCGTCAATCCAGATTGGCAGTCAATACATACTAACAACACGAGAAGAGCTAGATAAATCAACTTTCAGACTTGTATCAAGGACACCTAAAGAGGGAGATAAGGGGCAGCTACTAGTTGATGTTGAAATGATACAATACGACGAAAGGGTCTATGATTTTGATGAGGAGCAATCACAATGACAAGTTCAACAACTAACAACCCGGTCCCAAGCGATCACCCTTTAGACGCAAGGAAAAACTTTGAAACCATTGATGAGTTTGTTAGCTCGGACAGTGAAAGCACAACAACAAGAACAGGTAAAACCATACAGACGCTGTCTGGAATTGAAAGCTTAGCGCTAGAGCAAATAAATAGAATAGGATTTGAACCTCCAGTCACGTATGTCGCTGGTCTTTTGATGGAAAGAGTGACTCAAACTGTTTTATTTTCTGGAGATGTTTACCACGCTATAAACGTTCCATTTACTACATCTGGAACTTTTGAAACTAACAATTTTGAGCTGCTTAGGGCAACAACCACATCAGATCTTTCCTCTTCTCAAGAGCAGATTTTGGGTGACGGAAGTTCGATATTTCCAGAGTTAATTAGCTCAAACATTGATAACGGAGACACTATCCCATCTGGGACGACTCACCTTAGATATTTAGGGGAGATCGTATTGATGTCGGAGCAAGCCTCAGGAGTAATTAGTAACTTAACATCAACTGGGTGTACGGTTGGGACAACTAACATTCTGTTCCTTGGTTTGGGCGGAAATATTAGGGTTAACTCCACTAGCTCAACTAACACTAGAACATTGTCTGAGCGATTCTCTGATGTGATAAACGTAAAGGATTTTGGAGCTGTTGGAGATTACGATCCTGACACAAACACGGGAACGGATGATACCGCCGCTTTCGCGGCCTCAATACTTGTTGATGGCACTATTTACGTTCCAACAGGAAGGTTTGACATAGATTCTGCCAGAATATTTAGCTCAACTAAACCTATCTATGTTAGGGGTAATGGTCACGCCTCGTATGTGCATGTTGGAGATAATAATACGGATAATACAGCATTCAGAGTTGAGGCTGTTGGGGACGCTTTCGGGCCAAAGCGAGAAATGACAAAGTGGGCAGATTTGAACTTCACGGGACAAGGAAAGACAGGGATTGATTGTCAGGCTGTTTTTCCCGTAATTTTAAATTCCGTTCGATTTGAAGGCATGGGTCAAAATGCAATTAAGTTAAATCAGTGTTTTTACGGAAGACTCAGCGATGTCTATTTTACAGACTCGGGCATGAATTTTAATAACGTAAATAACATTGCTATATCTGGTGGTGACATATCAGGAATAGCTAGCTCGCCGAACTACGGATCTACAGATTACGCAATTCAATTGATAGACTGTGACAGAATTACATTTGACGATCTAACTTTTGAGAGCTGGAGGAATCCAGTTATAAGAGCCACAGAAGCAAAAGCACTTCACTTTAGGGATACCTGGTTCGAATCAAATACGGCTAACCATGTAATTAAACTAGAGAGTTGCCAAGATGTAACTTTTAGCAATAACTATATGGAGTTATTCCCCTCACCTTCTGGAGTGTCTGCATCCTTTATACTTGTGGACAACTCCAATGTAATAGGCATTCCTAGATTGCTAGCTACGCTAATTAACATTGACGGCGGCTATTTAAGGCTAAACAACCAAAGTACAGATGATAATAACTTCAAGCTTGTTGATGTCACTGGCGGCGGCCGAGTAAGAATGAACATGACGGGAATAACTTTAAGAAGTGGAATTATGGAGCTTCATGAAGCCGTAACCAACAAGATTAAGGGAATGACCCTTTCCACATCAACTGGCCCGGTTGATGAGGTAAAATTTGTAGAAAGCTTACCTACAGTTGATTACTCAGACGGTGGCGGAAATACCTGGTGTCCGCTATCGCTAAATACAGACACGGAAATGTCATCACCTGCAGTGACCGACGAGACAAGCGGCGGGTCAGCAGTAACAATAGTCACTGGCACCAGCTTTGCTCATAACAACGGAATCGCCACGCGAGTTACATTCCCATCAACTCAAACGGCAACTGTTACACTTCAGCACAGGATGACACTGACAGATAACCCGATAACAACCGAGGGTGAGACGTTTGTCATTTTCTATAGAATTAGAGCCTCACACAACATAACACTAAGGCAGGTTATGGCTGGAACCTTCAGTGAAGACTGGCAACAAACAACAGACATAACACTAAAGTCAAATAATTGGGTTGATTATGTTATGAAGACATCTTCAGACGTAACTTGGTCACAAGGCCGCTTTGGTGTGCCAAGAATTAGGTTCTTGGTTACAAATGACACGGGTGAGAATGTAACTCTTGATATAGATCGAATTGACTACATGACAATTCGAGGCGATCACTACCTACAATAACATTAGACATAAAAAGCCCCGTTAAGGGGCTTTTCCTTTATCGTAATGATGCAAAGTGAAGGCCGTTAGTTCTGGCCCAATCGGTTATGTTACGCCGTGATGAGTTGGGATGTGCTGGCTGTGATGGCTTGGTAAAGAATGGCCCTTTGATGTCGTGCTCGCCTTTCTCTATTCGTGAGTCTTCTAGCTGATTTTCTAATTGTTCTTTTCGCTGCCTTAGCTCTGCACTAATTGACTGTTCTGATTGGATGTTGGGTTGGTCACTGACCATCTTGATTTCAGGGTTCATCTCGCAGATTATCTGCGCTATCTCGTGCGGGGTTCTCCCATATTGGTTTATGCTTTCCATGGCACGCTCCTTATTTTGGTTGGTATTACTAGTTTCAGTTTAGTTAACTTTCTGGCTTTAGCTTCTTTCTCTCCTCTACAATGCGTTCAATGTCTTCTTTGCTAGGAACCTCAACACCTAACTCCTTAGCTAGTCGCTCGATAGATACAACACGCTGACCTTTAGTGTCTATGCAGCGTTCTAGGATTTTGTCAGATTGTCGGGTGTTCCATTTTTCTCTAAGTCTAACCCCTCCAGAATCCCAATCCATATTTTCATCGTTAACTTCATACTCAATGGACGCCCCGCACTCGCAATTTAAAAAGCCAACCTGAATGCAGTACCCGCCAATTTCAGAAACGGAACCCCAATCCTCTTCAATATTTCTTCCCCCACAAAATACACAAGGCCTTAAATTATCCATCACTCACCCTCCAACACACTCTTTATCCGATTAATTAAATGCTTGCTTCCACTATCACCATACTGAGCTGATATCGTTTCTAGCTCTCGATTGGCTCTATCTAGCCACTTTTCTAGCTCTTTATTTCGGTCAGCTAGATTTCGGTTAGACCGTCGAAGCTCGACGATCTCAACCATTTCATGATTCTTTTTTCCCATAAAGCAACCCTGCCTAGCTAGAATGTCATTCCAGAGTGAACCTCCTCGACCCTATTAAGGAATTCCTCTAAATACTTTCGACAGATCACAATGTCGTCAATAACCTCTTCTCGATTGGTCCTAATGACAAATAACTCTCGCTCATAGTTTCGATCATCATAACTAGCAAAATCCCAGAACTCTATTTCGTCAGACATTACGAACGGAGATAGCACTTGAAAGAAATATTCCTTTGGAACTTCGTCATTGAGAATGTATTCAATATGCTTTTTGCCGTCTGGACATTTAGTCTCTAAACCTCCAATTACTTTGCCGCCCACTTCATATATTGCATCGGGACTAATGGCAAAATTATCCAAATCATCACTGACTAGCATCCCGCAAGGCTTAAAATCAACATCCTGATACTTTGACGCTTCAGCAACGGCAAACGGCTCTAAATCATTACCTCTCTGCATTGCAGCGCTTTTATAGTCGTCTATCTCGTTAGCGCTCATTCGTTCAGCCAAAAGCTCATGCATAAGTGTGTTTTGGATCTTTTCATCTCCATATTTCCAGCACCCTTTGCGAGAGTCCCATTTAGCCCCGACGGCGCTCTTTAATCTGGTTCCTGTGACTTTACCAAACCGAGCCTCAAACCATTCAACAGATCCTTGCTCAACATCTAAAATACGCATTATTGATTACTCCCTAGGCTGTTTTTTAGTTGGTCTTTAATTTGAGTCATCTTTGGCTTGATGTGCTTCGGAAGTGCCATGAATGTCTTTTGTAGTTCATCAAGACTACGACACGCATTAAGTGATGATTCGTATTGCCCAAGGTCTTCAGCCACAACTGGCTGCTTTGGTCTAATGCGTAGCGCGTCCTGAATTTGACCAAAGGCTTTTACTTGAGTAGCAAAAATTTGAATATGCTTGTTTGCCCACTGGTCATAGTTATTACCATAGAGAGACGCGATCATCTTGGTATTAGTAATATTAAGAACCATGGGTGGTGCATTGTGAAAATGAAGTACCGGAACAACCTCGTCTTTTCCGTCTTTGTTTTTTATCTTCTCGATGTTCACATAGTTAATATGAGCAACAAGTTCCTCACCTTGGTTTAGATTGTGAGATCCAAGAAGCGATGACTTGTTAGCGAAAAGATTGCGCCAGTGTGTCGTCTCGGATGGTTGGTAAACTAGATTCTCGCTCATTTTTTCTTCTCCCTAGCATTCTTCTCTCTAACAGCTTCAACAATATAAGCACTTTCGCTTGAATAGTTTTTTGCGTTCTTTTTCATTTCCTTGCTTACCTTTTCTGGTAGATAAGCAACTGTTCTTACGTTTGCCATTAAAACCTCATTAACTGTTTGACATGCACTAATTGTGCACATATAGTGTCTACACGTCAACAACAAAAGAGAAATTAATTAGGGGACACAATGAATAGAGAATCTTGGGAGCAGCGCTACGACGACCGGCTATCAATGGCGTTTCAGAACACCACTAGCGACGAATACGAAAATGAAGACGCATTTCGTGATGCCATGTGGGAGCAGTACAAAGAAAACGAATCTGAAGAAATGATTTTATCGATGGAAGACAGAAAGTGGGGTGTACGATGAACTTAACTCTTATGTGCAACAAATTAGAAATGAACTACGGCGATGTCACACTAAAAGACATCGACGCTGCCGAACTGGTTAAGGCCATTGATGGAGATGGAGAGCTGTCACTACAGGAAGTCCTAGCGGCCATTCAAATAGAGAAAGGCAAGGAATGGCTTGAGCAAGCGGTTAATGAGTTAACAGGAGAAGGTTAATGGTTAGATTATTTATCATCCTAATTGCGTTAATCCTATCTGGGTGTGGCAATGACAATATGAGGGCCATAAAGCAGGATATGTTTTGCGAAAATAAAGGCGGAGTTTACTCATATCATTACGGTCTTGTAGGAAAGTGTTATGACGGAACTTCATTTGTTCTGAGTGATTTGCCAGAAAGAATCACTCCCGAATGGCAAAAGGAGTTAAAGCGACGTCAATCGGAGATGCAAAAATGACATTAGCAAGAAGTAAAAAAATCATGAACTCAGCCAAAGGCGAGAACTGCACTCTTCGCCTAACTGGAATTTGCAACTTCAATCCTGAAACAACGATTGCCGCTCACATTGGCCGACGTCGCGGAATGGGGTGCAAGGCTGGAGACAATATGATCGTGTACGCCTGTAGTAACTGTCACAGCGAGATAGACAGTAAAGGAAAGTCAGCATATGCAGATGACAAGCTTCGCGCCCTAGAAGAAACTCAGGAGCTTTTAATTGAGAAAGGGATAATGGTGATTAAATGAGTGACTATAATTTTACAATGCCCTACCCGCCATCGGTTAACGTCTGGAAGACGCCATTTAAAAACAGAATGATACTAACTGAGCGCGGAAGGGAGTACCGCGCAGAAGCTCTAGAAAGACTCAATGACCTGGGCTTAACAAACGAGGGCATTGAAAGCAAAGTATCAGTTAATCTAGTCCTTAATCCACCAAGCAATAGGCGGTATGACATTGACAACTTCTGTAAATCTCTATTCGACGCAATGAGCAAGGCTAACTTCTGGGTTGATGATGAGCAAATATACTCACTATCAATTAAGAAAGGCGTGAAAACGGAGGGTGGCAACGTCCAAGTATCTGTCACAATCATAGATGAGTAGCTTAGATTGGGACTGGCTAAAGTCAGAATGCATGAGTTGGATAAAAGATAAGTGCAATGATGTGGTGGCCACAGAGAACTTAGTAAAACTAAAAGATGAAGCGGAAACCAAGGGATTCACCCGCGAGCAGGTTTCAAAAGCAATACACAAGTGCAGGAAAATAATCGATGAAGCTAACACCAGTAACCAGCAACCTACTATGGGAGCACCAGAAGAGAAGCCACCAGCAGAGCAAGAAGTGCCAGAACTGCACGACATGCAAGCGCAAAAAGATAGAGGATGGTCTAACGCCAGCATTCGAAGAGATCTTTCAGGTGGAGTTAGCAAAGCGGACGTAACGCCGAGCGGCACTAGAAAAAGTGGTGCCAGTGGTGGCAAATCAATAGTGGATGGGATTTTATAGGGGATGAGATTATGTTTGACGCAAACGCGGCACATATTAAAGAAGGTGAATTATTCTTTGCGGAAATTCACGCGACAGACAAGCAGCTCGAAGATGCCGGAATTAAATGTGGTGACATAGTTTTATGTGCACATGTAAAGAAGGGCGAAAGGGTTGCCAGAGAAAACTTGATAAGCAACTTGTGGATAAGTAAAGATGCCGAACCAATTGAATGGCGATACGATAAAATATCAGATGATTGGTCTTGGATGGTTTACTCTGGAAGGCCGAATGGAAATGGATTCATTAATGAATCTTGGAAGGATAAGGCGCTAGATTTCCTTGGTGGAGAGTGGCAGTCATAAATAACGGAAAACAAACCCTATAACAAGAGCTCACTTCGGTGGGCTTTTTTATTGCTTGAATAAATAAACATAAAAAACAGTTGACGAATTAAAACCTATTAAATAATATATATATATCGGTAGACGGAAGGAGATATTAATGAAAACCGAAGTAGTTATGAAGCGCCCACTGTTTGGTATGGAGGTTAGCCAGAAAAGTAAAAGTGAAATGCTTTCTGGTACTGACTTAGTAAAAGCCGGAAACAAATGGCGACGAGCTAATGAAATGGGCGACTTTAATTTATCTCAATGGCTTAAGTCGGCGGGCACGGCGGAGTTCATGAAGGAGCTAGAGTCCAAATATGGAACAGTGCTAATCAAGGGCAGAGGCCGAAGTGCTCACACTTGGATGCACCCATTGCTGTTTATTGACTGCGCTCTGGCGATGTCTCCAAGACTGAAGATTGAAACCTATGAATGGCTATTCGACAGCCTGCTTAAATACCGAAACGACTCTGGTGACAGTTATACGAAAATGGTAGGAAGCCTTTACAACCGATGGTCTGACAAGAAAACTTTTCCTAAGTTTATTCAGAAGGTAGCTAGAGACATTAGAACACTCTGCCAAACGGACGACTGGCAGAGGGCTGACGAGAAGCGACTAAAAGTTAGATACGAGTTACAGAACGAGATAGCTCTTTTGTGTGACGTCCTGCAAGATCCGAAGCTAGCTGTTCAGATTGGATTTGCCCGAGTAATGAACGTCGAATACACAATTCCATCTATCAGCATCGATAGATAAATCACTTTAACCCCAACATACAGTAAGAGAGTAGAGATATGAAAGAATACAGAGATAACCGCCTATATAAAAATAGCGATCAACAGCCAAAAAAAGGCGATTTTATAATCAACTGCGGACAACAGCATGAAGTAAAAGGAGTGTCAAAGTGTGGACATAAGTTGTTTATAGTTGGTTGGCCAATGACAGAGTACTGCAACACTGGGTGCTCAAACCTTAAGTCCGAGCCAATTTGCGATCTTAAACCAAGCTCACCGGATTGGTTTATTAAAAAGTTTAACCACAGTTCTTAGATAAGTTTAGGAGTAGAGAAAGATGGAGATTGCACTTACAGGATTAGCGGCATTAGTTATGATTGCTCTAACTGCAATAGCATCAAGAATAGCATACGTATCAGCATATAACGCATCAACAGCAAGCAAGGCTAATAAATTTGGAACTCCAAACCTTTGTTGTTGCGGCTCAATGCTAGAAGATCACGGATGGGGCGATAACCATCAATTTGTTAGCGAGATGTAATATTTCATCGAAAGTAACCATAAGTACATTTGACCAATAACCCAACTAGGAGGTGAAGGCCTCCAAAAAGGAAAACAGCATGAAGCTACCAAGACGAAACCAGAAGCAAGAGAGAGCCTAGCTAAGCTATTTAAACATTGAGATGATAATTAAGGGCAAAGTGTGAAGTTAACAATAAAAACGAACAGCGAAACGTACAGGCGCATTTTAAAGGGTGTTGAGCGCTTCGGTAACGACTACCGACACTGTTACAACAGAAAGCACTACTTCATCATGAGTGCAAAGTCAGTAGACAAGAACCATGTTGAATTTTTACTCAGAGAAGTGTGATAGATACTTTGCAAATATGAGAGGAGTTTAGTAAAATATAGACATCTTCGGATAAATGCGGTTTGGCGACTGCCCGAAGGAAAGGAAATAATGGTGTAGGGTATTTAAGTCGTGATCTTTGGGGTTTTATTACACCATTGTTTCACCCCTCGCCAAAGAGGTCACGATTTAAGTACCTTTTTTGTATCTGAATATTGGAATCCCTTGTAGGTGCAAATCCTACCTTAGCGCGAAACTAGTGAATCAGTCGGTGTAAAAACCGATGGGAGCAGGTTCGAATCCTGCCAGATACAATCCCTTTCTCCAGTCTCCACAGAGATAACGCTTCATTAGCTCAGACGGATAGAGCAATTGCCTTCTAAGCAATCGGTCACTGGTTCGAATCCAGTATGAAGCGCCATTCCTTACCTTCCTACAGGTATCCGCAATAAAGTAGCTGTGTAAGCTAGGCTTTGAGCAGGTAAAAACTATCCTAGTGACAAGTTAACTATCTATCTAACGTTAGGCGCGGATAAATCTTCACGTTAATGTGGTGTTTAGACTTTAAGGCCGGATCTCACAAATCCAAAATGGCTGTCTAATACGGTGTGATGAGTACCATAACTCATGTGGGAATACTTGATAGATATTTAATGTTTGAATCTGGTTAGGGCCTCTAATACCACACAACGCCTTAGCCTACCTATAAGTTAAATAAGGTGATTACATGGAAAACTTCAAGCTAGACGCAAGGCAAGTAAAAGCAGCAATGGTTATGCAGGCTAAAAATGACATTCGTTACTATCTAAATGGCCTGTTAATTGGTGGGAATAAAATTGTGTCCACAGATGGGCACAGAATGCTTATTGTTGATTCTAAAGAGGCATCGTTTGATCCTGCCATTTTTGCAATTAAGGGTTCGCTTCCTCTATCAGCGGTAAAGTGTGAGTTTGTTTTCATAGGACAGGATCATGGAGTTGTAACTTGCACTACTGGAAGAGGTCAGGAGCTGGATAAGGTTGTTAAGTTTGCTGTTATTGAGGGCAAGTTTCCAGACTATAAGCGAGTTATTCCTAGTGGCGAGTGTGGGTTATTTAGCGAGGTCGGATTTAATCTTGAATATATGGCTGACGCTGCAAAGGCTGCGAAACTGCTAGGCAATAAGTTTACGCTTGGCGCATTTAAGCTTTATGGCGAAAAAACACCTAAAGCGGTTGTTGAGATCAATACCCCTGAAACAAAGGCTAAGTGCGTGATTATGGGAGCTAGATTATGAGTAAGTCATTTATTGAGAAGCAAGTTAAAGATGAGCTTGTGAGGCAGGGGCTTTCTGAATCTCAAGCAGTTAGGTTTGCAAGCAAGGCCGGAGAGCACTTTGACAAAAGCATATGCAATTCAAGAGATTCATTTAAGGACGCTTGTGATTTTGCTGGAAGCTTGGCTCAATCAAATATTGCTGGGTTTAAATACAAATCCCCGAAGGCAAAGTCAAAGCCAAGAGTCAGAAGGCCATAAGAGGCTTTTAATTTTGGCAAATAATAAAACCTTACTAAAGGCAATAGAGCGATGTGATAAGCGCATCGTTCAAGCCAAGAATAAGAAACGATACTCACGAAAACCGGAAGACATAGAAGCGGCCGAAAAGATGATCAAGGAACAAGAATCAAAGAAGCTGCTCCTTGAACAACAAATAAGGTTTAACAATGTGCAGCGAGATAAAGAGACTAAAGCAACTTAGCGAGTGTCAGCACTTAAACAAGACTGATAGGGATGCAATTAAGTGGGCGCTTGAGCGACTTGGAGAAGAGAAAGAAGGAGTGCTGGTAAAAGCTCAACAGGGTTATCCACAGGAATTTGAATGGATATGGAACAACAAGCCAGAGCGCGAAGGTGGCAATCCAAAGAGACAGGCTTACTCGGCGTGCATGGCTAGAGTCAAAGAAGGCGCAACTTGGCGTGACTTGGCAGAAGGCGTTAAGCGTTACAAATGCTATTGCGACACAAAGCGATTAACCGGAACCGACAAGGTGCAGCGAATGGTCACTTTCTTCGGCACCGGAGAGGGATTTAAGGAGTCGTGGGGAGTTAGCTTAGTTAAGCCAGAACAACCAAAGCAAAAGCTATCACCTAACGCGGCATTTAAGCAGAAGATGGCTAACTTTAATTACGACTTTGATTGATAAGTAAAGCTTTAGGAGAAGAGAGTGAATATTTTAAGTTTATTTGACGGTTGCGGGATGGCCTGGCAGTCTCTAAAAGATGCGGGAGTTTTTATAACAAAAGGATATTCAAGCGAAATTGATAAAAATGCAATAATTACAACCTCATTCAACCATCCGGAAATTGAGCATGTTGGCGACATAAATCAATGGAGAGATTGGAATATTAATTGGGAAAGCATCGATCTGATTGTTGGTGGATCTCCTTGCCAGGGGTTTAGCAATGCAGGTAAGGGTGGTAACTTTAATGATGATAGGTCTAGGTTGTTTTTTGTTTTCGTGGAAATAATCGAGCATGCGAAATCATTAAACCCAAGAGTTAAATTTATGCTTGAAAATGTAAAAATGAAAAATGAATGGGTTGAAAAGATAACGCATCATATCGGTGTCGATGGGTTGTTTATTGATTCGAAAGATTGCTCTCCAGTGGCTAGGCCTAGATGGTATTGGGGGAACTTTCCAATGGATTGCCCGGAAAATAATGCAATAGATTACCTAAGCTGCATAGACACAAGTATTGACCATAACCACATGTCAGATGGTTGGCATAAATGGTGGGATAAGAACTGTGATTTTCAACTCAAGAAATCTTATTCGGCAATTCCAGAGATCGGACAAAAAGGCATAACAATGACAACAAGGCAATATGCAAGCTGGAATGGAAACTTCATTAAGTCTCCAAGCGGAAAGTTACGCAAGCCAACGAGGGAGGAGTTAGCAAGATTGTGCGGTCTGCCAGATGGTTATTTTGATTGTGTTTCTCAACGTCAGGCTGAAGTTCTTTCTGGTAATGGGTGGGACTGTAGGGTTACAACTAGCTTATTTGAGGGGTTATTGGAATGATATGCGAATACTACGACATAGACGGACAAAAGCTTACTCATGGTCACTTTAGCTTGATTACTAAGTCGCTACAGAAGGCCGTTGTTGATGCTGAAATGATCACTGGCTTGCCGCTTAAGCTCATAGCTAATCAGTTCGCAGTGATGGGTCACGGCAATAAGCGCCTAGTTGTGAGTAAGCAGTCATGAAGATTAATTTCATAAAGCAAGCTGGTGGAATGCTGGTTCCCGCGTCAGACCAAGAGTCAGATCGCATGAATCGGTTTAAAACTGGCGGCTGTTATGAGGTTGAAATTAAGACCACTCGCAACCCGAGATTTCATGGTAAGGTTTTCGCGTTCTTTAATTTCTGCTTCTCTCATTGGTCGGCAGACAAAACTGGATGGGAGCACTTCAATGAACAGGCTCAATTTGATGTCTTCAGAAAGAACCTGACGGTTTTGGCTGGGTACAGGGATGTAACCTACACCATAGATGGGAGATTGCGCGTAGAGGCTCGTAGCTTGGCTTATAGCAATATGGAGCAAGAAGAGTTCGAGCAGTGCTACAACGCACTAATCAACGCGGCCATAAAGAACGTATTTAACAACACCAAGGACCAAAACATTATCAATCAGCTTTATGCATTTTTTTGAGGAATAACTATGTTTGAAAACGACAGCCAATACAGCTTAAAGAAAAACCTTGAGCGACAAATGAACATGAACGGAACGCCGTTGAGCGGATGGACATGGGAAGACCAAGCTAGCCACCACATGAAGCACAATAATCTAGCAGCGGTAGATATCTTGAATGCGGCCATCAATCGCAGGGCGGAGCTTCGAGAGCAAAAAAAAGCCAGAAGCTAAAAACTTCTGGCAAAGAGTGAGTAACTGAATTAAGGGACCTGCACAGCGAGGAGGTCCTTTTTATTTTAACCGCTTTCTTGGTTATTACAAACTACTTAATCATCTTGGTCTTATCTTGGCTAGATCTTGTTGTTCCAAACCAAAAATGCATTGAGTTAGACCATTCCTTTGCAACCATACCTAAAACAATCAGCAGAGGCTCTCTAGCCCCTTCAGGAGGCTCGATATAGAACAAGGCATACAACAAAACTCCGATAATCAAAGTAAGACCCACAGAAAGCACAGAAGGCATGTATGAGTCTTTAAAGTTTCTTCGTGCGTCTTTCTTGTCTTCGACTTCTAACTTGAACACATCAACGCCAAGGCGTTCCATTTGTAATGCGAATTCTTGATCGGCTTGCTTAATCTTCATTAGGGTCTCGGGGTTGGCGTCGCGAACAAAGTTTGCAACTGTCTCCTCGCTTGCATTTTCATCGCCAAGAAATTGCGAGCCAAGGAATTTAACAGCGGCTCCGGCCATAGGACCACCAAGCGCGGTTGCTATTGTGGGCGCCACTGTCCCAATGATTGATTTCCAGTTCATGAGTAAACCTCCGTTTCGCCTGTTTTGACGTGCCAAACAACCAAGCTGAAGTTATCAGTTGGCCGCGTATCAACGTGCACCCAATTCACTCCGTCTTCAATGAATCCAATCGGCTTAACCCAGTCCAGGTGTCGATTGTCGATAATCCATTGACGAACCTGTTCCGCTGTCATTCCCTTAACGTCAAAATCCAAGGCTTTACCAAAAGAATGCTGAGAGTATTGGCTGTAAACGTCACTATCTGGAGTTCGCAGGCCGCGATATTGAAACGGGCCTCCCCATTTCCAGTTGTTGATATTGATAGAACGATCGAGTGTTTCGCGTAGCTTGTCGATAAAAACCAATAGCTCACGATCCATTAGTTGAATGGCCTTTTCTCCTCGGTCTTCATAGACCTTTCGAGGAACCAGCTCGTAAGCCTTAAAGTGATTAAGCTTCATGGGTAACCCTCCATAGTGAAATCAAGGTAATTATACCACTAGTGAAAAATGTGACGTGAAGCACTAGACGGATTAAATTTAATCGGCTAAAGTTATATTGAAATTGATTAAGGGAAATACGAAATGCAACTAAAGTCAATCAATGAGTATCTAGTGTTAACCAGAGGCAATATCACCAAGGCAGCGATGCGGTTAGGTGTTAACCGTGGAACTCTTCGTCGCTATGTTGAAGGTAAGTTG
Source organism: Umimayanthus parasiticus (assembly GCA_027575125.1). NCBI lineage: Eukaryota > Metazoa > Cnidaria > Anthozoa > Zoantharia > Parazoanthidae > Umimayanthus > Umimayanthus parasiticus. Next base: position 14,310 of record JAOBRH010578010.1, on the reverse strand, counting down.
TCGGGCGTTGTGGTGATTGAGGATGATGGCTCTGAGCGACTTTACGGTCGCGTTGGTGACAATTACAAAGGTGACAAGTAAAGCTGAATAAGGAAAATAAAAATGATTTTAGAAACAGAAAAATACTTAGTAACAACGGATGACCGCGAACAGTTTGTCTTACAGATGAAGCGAGAAGTTAAAGACTCTCCACTACTGAAAGACAAGTCAAAGATCGGCCAGCTAATGCCTTCTGGCGATAAGAAATACTACAGCAACCTTTCTGGCCTGTTTTCTGGGATGGTCAAATATCAGCTATTGGAGAGCGACGAAATTAACTCTTTTGCTCAGATTTTAGATTTAATGGCTAAGACAAAAACGGAGTTGTCTGGTGTAGTTGCAAGCTACAAAGGTAATGAGAATGAGTAGAGAGATTAAGTTTAGAGCGTGGATTAGATTTCTTCAGTCTATGGCAAGCGTTATTGAAATCAATCTTCAGTCTGGCAGCGTGCTAACTGATGGTTATAAATACGGAATTGAGTCTGATGCAGTTGATTTAATGCAATACACCGGACTAAAAGACCGTAACGGCGTGGAGATTTATGAGGGTGATATTTTATGTGCTGACGGTGAAAAATATAAAGGAGCCGTGATTTATTACGATGGAAATGCTCAATTTCGTGTTGATGTTTTTCTTAATGGAAAGGTAGTTTGTAGATATTCTGTTCCTGAATTTATATCGAAAAGAAGTATGGCGATGAAGGCAGAGTGTTTAGTGATTGGAAATATCCACCAAAACCCAGATCTGCTAGAGAAATAAGACTTTGATAGCTCGGTCTTTCTCGGGGCTGAGAATGTAGTGTAAAATATAAACACACATTCATAGTTAGGGCATTGGAAGGCGATGAACAATCCGCAGGGTAGAGAGATGGAAGAGTTCAAGCAAGAAGTAAGAAATGACTTTAGAGAACTTACTAGAAGCGTCAACAAGCTTGCAGAATCCATGAGCACCATGGCTACGTCAGTGGCAATTACCGAAGAGCAAAAAAAGCATCAAGACCGAATAAACAACGAGCTACAAAGCGATGTCAGTGAGCTTAAAAGCGATCTGACAACGCTTAAGTTAGAAAGGGCTGAAGAGAAGCAATCGAGAACTTTTCTTATGAAGTACTGGCCTTGGATGATGGTGTTCGCTGTTATCATTACCGGCATTATAACCGCAGTAGCATCCGGAATAGGTCGCAACTTAGTTAGCTAAATCATCGCCACAATGGAAGGTGAATCATGAACAACTTACTGGCTATTCAGCCCGATGTAGAGCATTCGGTATGCAAAGCTAAGTCTTTATACCAAGAATACAAGTCTGAGTATGGCAATGACATTTTAATTGACCAAGCAATTCGACTTGTTGAGCACTGGGTTGAAAACCAAGATAAACGAAGCGATCAGTTCATCGAGACGGAAATCATCGATGATGCAATGGAGATGGCTTTTGATATCGAACTTGCTGCGCTTAATGCATCAATGCAACTTAAAACCAAAGCATCTCGCGATAAGTACGAAAAAATAAACGAGATACTATCTAACCTACGGGTATTGCTAACATGCAATTCTTAGGCTTAACACAGCGTCAGTCTGAAATCGTAAGGCTAGTTTATTCAGGCGAGTCGTACTCTCAAGTAGGCGAAGCATTAGACCTAAGCGAACGAGAGGTGATCAAAGAAGAATTCATAGCGCTATCTATACTGAGTGATAGATGGCAGCAAAAAGAAGCGGACATTAAGAAGCAATTAAAGTCACTGTTTCTACTGGCTCTGTGTTTGTTTTTGTCATACCACAGCTTCGCTCAGAACTTGGCTCACTACGAAGATTTCGATAACGGAGACTTTGACCGAGTAACGCGAACTGGCAGAAGTGGACGAAACTTATTTGTCGATACCAGTCGAGCGTCAAGAAGCCGCAGAGGTGGACGCAAGGGCGGCAGAAGAGCAAGAGATTCTGACTATGACGATGAGCATGACTTGTTCGCAATGATAGAGGGTGACTTGCCAGGAGGGTTAAAATGCTAGTGCTACATAGACGTTCCGGTCAGGGGCTTGTAGTTAAAAACGATAAAACCCTTGAAGAGTTTGACATAGATTATATGTACACGAAAGGCGGGGAGGCGCTACTTCGAGTGAATGAAAAAGAAATGCTCAAGAAGATTGGAGAGCCTTTCTATCTCGACAAGAGCGAAGAGGTAATGATTATCTCCATGTTCAAAGATATGTCATTCAGAATCGCAATAGGGGCACCTCGATGCTGGAATATTCGACGCAAGGAAGTCCCTGAAGAATAATGGCAGATCGGTTTGGTATCTTTTACTATCCCAAAAGGGACTGTATTGACTCTAAAAATAGGCCCGATCTGCCGCCCATAAAATCGCCCTGCAATCGCGGGGCTTTTCTTTATTGCATGGAAGCAAATACAAAAGGCAGTTCCCATGCATTCAAAAATACTACTCCTAATCTCTCTAGTATCACTTCAGGCTGTTCCCGCCGAAAGAATCCACCTAACAGATAGAGACTACAGCCCAGTAAAGACCGGGGAGTTTGGCTGGTATAGGCGCGGCATTGTTGGTTAATCGATTTTTTAATTAAATCTCTACATATATGTTGACAATAAAACAACAGTCGCCTAATATTAGCTATGAAAACAACGGAGGATGTAGATGAATATTGTATTTTCGATAAAGACTGGATTGATGAGAAAGGGTGTAACTCAAAATGAACTAGCAAGCGCCTTGGGTGTTATTCCTCAAGTCGTGTCTTTTTGGGTTACGGGAACAAGGATGCCCAAGCTAAATGATGTTGCGGCAATGGCGAATTACTTCGGGGTTCCAGTATCAGAGTTCATTAAGTGGGGTGAGTAATGCTTAAAAAATTCGAGCGATTCATAGATGAGTACAACAACGAAATACTAACTTGCATTTTAATTGCCACATGGCTGTTTATGGCTTCTTGGCTGTTTATTGGAGACTTGTAATGAGTGAATTTAGTTTTTATAAACATCCAAAAATTGGAACTTTCGATATTAAAAGTGCTTGTAAAGAGAATCGCGTGATATGCCATCCGGATGATTATAAAAAGTTCGCTGAATCTGGAGTGGTTGCGGCTCTAGTTAAAGGTGGGATTGAAGTGATTAGCACGGATCTCATTGAGAAAGGGAAGCAAATAGCTACAGGCGATCTTGCTTGTGCATTGTTTGAAAAGTGGAAAGTTAAGCAATGAGTGAATTTAATGTTGATGACCAACTAAGCCAAATAGCTGAAGAGGTAACAAAGCACGGGTTAAACTTTTGTGGTGCTACCTTTACGCATGAACCTACATCTGAAGAATTCGAAATTACGGTGTCTAAGAAATCAGGCGTGAAGAAGTTAAAGGCCCAACTAGAACAGGTAACTAAAGAGCGTGATGAGTTGAAAGCTACTCTTGAGAGGTGCGTTAATAGGCTAGACAAAGAGGCTGGATTTACGGCGGAAGGCAATGAAGCTAGGTTTATTCTTAATCCAGTGAATTCTCCAAGCTAAACCAATAAACACTATAAGGATCAAAGCATGAAATTATTTGAAGTAGCAACAGCGATAATTGTAGGTGTGTCTGTGTACTGGGTTGTAATGGAATGGCTAAAGCCTGACTTATGTCTGGTTGATATCGGCACTAACGGCAAGGTTGTTCAAACATGGATGGACTGCAATGAGGTTCCTGAAGATTGGAAGGTTATCAAGGTGGAGTAGGTGATGATTAAACTAATAAGATTGTGGTACTGGAAGTTCATCGTCAGCAGCCTAAAGGATGAGATAGAAGAGATTAGATTCTGGATGCCGACGCTAAAGGGCAAGAGTCGACTACTGGCAATTCGCGAGCATAAGGACGCAATCAGAAGCCTAGCAAATGCTCAACGTAACGTATTAAAACTAAGCAAATAACATCAATTAAATAACTGAATTAGGAAATAACCATGAAAACATACAACACGTACGCTGAAGCAAAGATAGCGAATCCAGAGAGTGTAATAGTAACCCTAAGCAATACCTCATCAGCTTTGCACGGAAAATTTGAAGTAAAAGACTCAGAGCCGGGAGTTAGTCATATCCTGCATCCAGAGGGTGGTTGGCACATCTGTTATCCTGAAGATTACTGTATGACTGTAGAGAAGTTCCTAGCTGATGGTCATAAGTTCGTCGATGGGGATTTATATATAGGCAAGGACGGGAAGGTTAAGATTGTAGGTCATGACTTCCCTGCAAGAATGGCAAATAGCTATTCTACAGATGATAACGAACGCCTAGTCCTACGCGCCGCAGCACTAGAACAAACAGAAACACCAGAAGAGAAAGAAGCTTTTGACGCAATGGCTCAAGACAACGAAGCGGTAGAGGTTAAATTGGTGACTGAATGGAATAGCGGCGATGTATGTCTATACAACGAAGAAAAATGCTTTTTCGTGGGGCCGCTTCCTGTGGAGGGGACCCCGCTTTCTGGTGACTGCGTGCTTCAACATAAAGGCGGCGCGCCATTGGTTGCGCGTACTTCAGACCTAAGAGCTTTAAATGACAATCCCGAGCAACCAAAACCTAAACACACCAAAGAAGAGTATGTGAGGATTGAGGATGACTTCTTTGACCTTAAAGATGATTTCAGGGATAGAAAAATATATTTCAATAATGGCACGAACGAAGACCATAAATACCAATTTGTCATGGATATTATCGAACTGTCTCATCACTACTCGAACAGAAACCTATTCCGTAAAGTAGTAACAGAACTAACAGAGCGTGAAGCGTTTACTAAAGCCTACTGCTCACTTGCTGATAACGAGTCAATATTCGCGAAAGAGTGGGCGGAAAAACTGTTCGACGCTGGCTGTCGATTCAATAGCAACCCAGTAGAGGGTGAGTAGGGATGAGTAAGCGAGTGTACGGAGTTGGTGTTAACGATGCTAACTATAACGTTTGCATAACAGAAATTGTTAATGGCAAACAAAAGACTGTATGGCGCTGTCCGTATTACAGAGTTTGGATTCGAATGCTTGAACGTGCTTACGACGATAATTATCACAAAAGGAACCCAACTTATAAGGACGTCACTGTTTGCGATGACTGGCATTTATTTACCAACTTTCGAAGTTGGATGCTAAATCAAAATTGGGAAGGCAATCAACTAGATAAGGATTTACTGTTCCATGGTAATAAAGTTTATGCGCCTGAAACATGCGTCTTTGTTGACCAAATTACTAACGCATTCACCATAGACTGTGGAGCTAATCGTGGTGAATATATGATTGGGTGTTACTGGCATAAGCGCGATGGTAAGTTCGTAGCAAGATGCAATAATCCGTTCACCAAAAAGCAAGAGCATCTAGGCTACTTTACGGATGAGCTAGCGGCGCACAAAGCGTGGAAAGAACGTAAGCATGAGCTAGCCAAGCAACTAGCTGGCACCCAAACAGACGAACGGGTTGCCAACGCATTAAGGGTTAGATATGAGGATTTCCAATACAATCAATAGCCACAGTAAAGGGCATAACCAAACTAAAAGGTAAAGTGATGAAGAACAAGCAAGCTAAGCAGATGATTTGCGATGTGCTTATGCAAGATAAGATAGTGGAAAAGGCCTTCTTTTCTAATAAATGCCCAATTCACGCGATAGGAAAGAAAAAAGGAAAGATTCAATTCTTAACCCTTAAAGTTGTTCTTATTGGGTATAGAAAGCTGAGATTTGAAGAGGTCAAATATTACGGAAGTCCAATCTCGCTAACGGGTGAGCAACTAAAATCTAAATAAGAGGTGAATATGAGTAACGAATTTAAAATAGAAGCTCCAATTAAAATTGAACTTAAAGTTATTGTTGTTGACGATGACGGCGGATTTGGTGAAGTTTCATTTGAAATGCCGGCAATGCAGTTCCCTACAAAGCAAGAAATTATTGATGCAATTAATGATGCGTCCAATTCTGAGGTTGTGACAAGAAACGAACTGAGAATTGCCAGTCAAAAAGAGACGTTTGACTACATTTGCACTGAGCGCTCTGGCAGAACGTTTGCTATGCCTCGAAACTGCGGTGATTGGTATAAAAATAACAAACAAACCCCTTAACAGGGGCATTAAGGAGTGAGTATGGATATATACAACATTCAGGAAGGTGATGAAGTAATTATCACAACTGGTCAGCTTGATGGTAATTATGGTCACGTTGTTCTTATAACTCGATACCAGAGCAAGCCGGATAAGGCAATGGTTAGCACCCTAGACGAAAACAACAATCAAGCATGCAGAGCATACAATCTATCAAACTTAATGAAAGAGCCTGATAAGCCATTCGCAACGGCTTTATAGCTAACCCAAATAGCTCCAACAAAAGCATCAATCAGCCTCGCTAATTCGCGGGGCTTTTTGTATCTGGTATAATAAACAAAAACAATGGAAGGAAAATCCGATGGCACAAAATATAAACGAAAAAAAAGTTAACGATGATTATGTTTATCTATGCCTCAAAGATACCGAAGACGGCATTAGAGTTTGCGACCAGCATGGCAGAGTTGTTAGAGGTGTTAGCGGATTTGAAATTGGCGTTGGCATAGATGACATTAGCCAAGCAAATCTCAGCGCCAATCTTCACAATGTTGAAGGTGAAGAGGTTGAATTTTCAGTTAGAGGCTCATTAAAGACCGTCAAGTAATCATAAAGGCAATGGAAGGTAACAATATGGCTAACAAAGTGAAAACAGGTCGCCCAACCAAGTACAAAGAAGATTACTGTGAGGTGGCTATAGATTACCTCTCAAAAGGTAAATCGGTCACTCAGTTGAGCGCTCATATCGATGTGAGTAAGTCCACTATTTACAAATGGGCAGAAGAGCACAAAGAGTTTTCGGACGCGTTAACACGTGGACAGGAGTTGTCACAAGCGCATTGGGAAGGCGAGTTGTGCAATATGATGTATTCGAAAGATGTGAATGCGCCTCTTGTTAAGCTCTACTTCGCTAATCGATTCAACTGGACTGATAAGCAAGAAACTAAGAACGACCATACATCAAGTGACGGCTCCATGTCGCCAAAAGGAAAGAGTTTAGACGACTTCTATCAAGAAGACGATAAGAATGTATAAGCTAAATCCCAACCTTAGAGAGTTCTGGACTACAAGGAAGCCTTACAAGCTTTTGTCGGGTGGTCGATTCTCAAGTAAGACTCAGGACGCTGGCGGGATGGCTACCTATCTCGCCAGAAACTATTCACTCAAGTTTCTATGTATTCGCCAGTTCCAGAACAAGATAGCTGATTCTGTTTATACCGTAATCAAGGAGAAGATAGAGTTGGCTGGCTGGACTGATGAGTTCGACATCACCAATAACTCTATTAAGCACAAAACGACTGGCTCCGAGTTCCTGTTTTATGGTATCGCCCGAAACATCGCAGAGATAAAGGGTACGGAAGGTGTAGACATATGTTGGATTGAGGAGGGTGAAGGCTTAACGGAAAGGCAGTGGGAAATTATAGACCCAACCATTCGTAAAGAGGGTGCCGAGATATGGCTACTATGGAACCCTCACCTTGTATCGGACTTTGTTCAAGTAAAGCTACCTAAGCTGCTTGGTGTTGACTGTATTAAGCGTCACATAAACTATCCAGAAAACCCGTTCCTATCCAGCACCGCAAGAGAAAAGGCCGAGCGACTCAAGAAGGCAGACCCCGATGCTTACGAGCATATCTATCTAGGAATTCCAAAGACTGATGATGATGACGTTGTTATCAAGCGCAGTTGGATAATGTCAGCCATAGGAGCGCATAAGAAGCTTGGTATCGAGATTACTGGCAGCAATGCAATAGGATTTGACGTAGCTGATAGCGGTAACGATGCTTGTGCCCAAGTTCATCGCAAGGGCATTCTGGCTAAATGGGGTGAGATGTGGAAAGCGGGAGAAGATCAGCTCCTCCAAAGCTGTACGAGAGTTTACAACAAGGCTTATGCTACAGAGTCAAAGATTTACTATGACTCCATCGGTGTTGGTGCTACGTCAGGTGCTAAGTTTGATGAGCTAAACCAAGAAAAATGCAAAGAGCAAGGCTATCACCAAATACATTATGCAAAATGGGTAGCGGGTGCAGCGGTAAATAACCCAGAAGGCCTATACATCAACACGGTAGACGAGAAGGTCAAGAATAAAGACTTCTTTGAAAACCTAAAGGCTCAAGAATGGTGGGTGCTGGCTGATAGATTCCGTGATACGCACATCGCAATTCAAATGATGGAAGATGGAAAAGATTGGAGAGAAAAGTTCTCAGAGTCTGACCTGATTGCAATATCTGGCGAGATGCCAGACCTTGACCAGTTAGTCACAGAGTTATCCACACCTAAGAGAAAGTTCAGCAAGTCTGGCAAGGTGATGGTTGAATCCAAGGACGACCTAAAGAAACGTGAGATTGACTCTCCAAACTATGCTGATGCATTCGTTATGGCCTTTGCTCAAGTAACTAGTGGTGTAAGTGGCGCAGTGAAGAAACTTATCACCAGAAGAAAACGCAGATGATCGGCGTTATAATGTCGATATCTATCAAGAGGATTAACCCATGACCAAGACGACGCCGCCGAGATTCGGCCTAAAGCCTGTTCGCTCAAGAGTGAGTCTTAATGTAGCCAAGGCCATTAATGACAAGATGAAACAAGCAGAACACGAGAGGGGTATGGCTCAAAACGTTGTTAACCGTTCAGGCTCTGACCGCGCTGGTGCATTAACGGCTCGCTCTGGCGCCTTGTTTAACTCTTCTAACTATGGTTATTTCCTAACAGGCCGATCGCATAACGCCGACATAAAACGCAGTGTATGGGACGTTGCTGGTTACCCTGAGATTGTTTACTTCGAAGACCACTGGAACATGTACCGACGCAATCCTATTGCAAACGCATGTATTAACGTGATGGTGAACAAGACATGGCAGGATCAGCCAACCATTACCGACGGTGAGCTGACCGAAAAGGAAAAAGCGGATCCTAATCGCAAGCCTCGCACGCAGTTTGAGAAAGAGCTCAAGTACCTAATTAAGAAGTTCAAACTATTTAAAGTATTAAAGGGGTTTGACCGTCGTCAGCGTGTAGGTCGTTACGCTGGAATATTCATAGGCGTTCGAGAGACGATGGTTCAGGACCGTCAACAGCCAATTAAAGCAGTTGGCTATCAGTCTATCCGCAAGTTAACTCCTCTGTTTGAGTCTCAGCTATCTATCAATCCTTCGCACATTGAGACGGACTTGGGTAGTGAGCGTTACGGCGACCCAACGCACTATGAGTATCAGTCATACGTACCGGGCTCAATGTCTCCGCTAGAGCACAGTGATGATGTTATCCACTGGACTCGCGCTTGGGCTTGGGGCGAAGGTGCAGACGATGGGACTATATTCGGCATCCCTCACTTAGAAGCCGTGTTCAATACTCTGCTAGATGCGGAGAAAGTTCGTGCTGCATCTGCAGAAGGCTTATATAAGAACGCCAAGCAAAGAACCGTATTCAACATTAACGATGAGCTGGTGGCTAATGGCCTAAGTGATGATGAAGCGGACGAGTTTGGTGAGAACGTTGATGCATTCGCTGAGGGTTTCGATAATGTGCTAACTACGCATGGCATGGAGGTTCAAACGCTAAACTCTAACCTTGCCGACCCTGAGCCAGTATTCAAGATCCTAAAGCAAGAGATTGCCGTTTACGAAGGGTTACCGGAAACAGAGCTGTTTGGTCAACAGACCGGACGAATGGCAACGGACCAAGACAAGGTAATGAGCGGCCAGCGAGTTAATGACCGCCGAGACAATGAAGGCACAGACATAATTGTGTCATTCTTGGAGCACTTGATTGCCGCGGGACTACTTACTGCCCCAAACGATGAAATAGTTGTTGAGTGGCCGGATATGACCGACCCTTCTGCAGGTGACAAGCTAGACCTTGCCGTTAAGATGACAGAAGCCAATGAACGCTCGTTTAAAGCTGGTGGCGGCAAAGTATTCAGTGATGCAGAGATTCGTAAAGCTGCTGGCCATGAAGGCGAACTAAGCGAAGACGAAGCAGAGGTAGATAGATACCTAAACGGTCAAGAAGGCGAAGACAATGCAAATCAAGAGTCTTAAGCCAGTATTGCCAAATGATAAACGTGATCCTGTCGGTGCTATGCGACAGGTCATTCGTTCCTACAAAGAGCTAGATAGCCGGCTGAATCGAATTTATTCGGCCTTGGCTCGTAGAATTGGGGAGATACCGAGAGAGCGTATTGCGTTAAACAATATCGGTAACCAGTCTTACACCTACCGATATCTAGTTGACCCTATTGAACAGCAAAATATTGCAATGTTCATTCAGCAGTTAATCTATGAAGAGATACTTGGTTCAAGTAATGGTGCCTTTAGTGATTTATGGTTCATGAATCCCTTTGTTGCTGAGCAGTACGAGAAAGCAACCGAAGAGGCAATCCAGTCAACTAAGAACCTAGCAAGCGCCGAAGCGGTAGGTAGTGCGCTATCAAGTCAAATTAGATCGCTACAGGCTGAGTTTGTTTTAATGTCCTCTGGATATCAGACGCGCATCGCATTGGTTAAGAATCGATTGTTTGAAGAGATGAAAGGTCTGTCTGACCAGATGAAGCAGGACTTGGGTGGCGTGCTTGGTCGCGGCATAGCTGCTGGTCATGGCATTACCCGCATTAAATCAGACATTCGTAAAAAGCTATGGGGGGACGACCCTAAGCCTAAAGAGCCTAAAGGCTTTAAGTATCGAGCAGAGCGAATAGCACGAACTGAGATTAATAACGCATATAGGACCGCATATTGGGCAGAAACCGACGAGCTCAATAACACCGTCTGGAAAGATAGCGGCTTTGTGACTCGGCTCCTCTGGTATTCTGCTCTTGCTCCCACCACTCGAAGGACGCACGCAAAGCGACACGGCGAGATATTCACTACAACTCAGGTCCGAGAGTTTTACTCGGTGGACGCTAACGCCATTAACTGCCTGTGCACTCAGGTTGAAATTCTCGTTAACAAAGCTACTGGCAAGGTTATTAATATCAATATTGTTAATCGCCTAAAAGAGCAAAAAGAGAAGTACCTAGCAGTTAGGGCCGCATAAGAACTATTTCTAGTTGAGTGATACAATATAGAAAATGCCATGGAGGGTTAGAGATGAACTGGATATTCAATAATGAAATATTTAGCCCTAATCCTTTTGTTGGTGAGCGCTTCTTCAATGGCCGTTAGTAACAACCTGATAATTGAACGCAAGAACCAGATATCAGATAGCTTCACTGAAGTCTGCGACATGATCACCAAAAGCGTAAATGACAAAGAGTTATGCATTGAAGTATCAAAGGCAGCTCTACAGGAAACGTTTGAGATTGGTGTTATGTATCGGAATGAGGAATCGGAATAATGGGTAAGTATTCACATATCGACTTTAAGCCAACTGAATCTATGGCCAAGGCTGCAAAGCGCGGTTTAGAAATGCGAGACAAGCAGCCGGACTCTAACAAAGGTATGACCTCTGTAGGTCTTACTAGAGCTAGGCAACTAATAGCCAGAGAGACGCTATCGCCAGATACGGTTAAGCGGATGTACAGTTTCTTTTCACGGCATGAGGTAGATAAATCATCCGACTCATGGAAAGAGGGAAGTAGCAAGGGTGAGCAAGCTTGGTTAGGTTGGGGCGGTGATGCTGGCTTTTCTTGGGCTAAGAAGATAGTTAAACAAATGGAATCGGCGGACAAGGCAAATAACTCAATGCAAGTAAATGTTATCAGAAAGGAATCTGACGGTTATCATGTATACAGCGAAAAGGGTAAACACCTGGGAGGGCCGTATACTAAGGAAGAGGCTGAAAAGCGTTTACGACAGATTGAATACTTTAAAGGTAAGAACAACATGAAGTTGAACTTTAATAATACGCTGATCATCAATGCTGAGAAGGTCAGTACGCAGAAGATAAAAGGCATTGACCATATCATCGTTAAAGACGTCTGCCACATGATTGGTGACTCTGTAATGAATGATATTTTCTATCCATTTGAAGAGATGGAGAAACTTTGCGCTAACCTGCAAGGCCGTCGAATTATCATGCCAGCCGAGCATCCAACTGATGACGACGGTAGCCACATGAGCGCAAGCGACCCACTATCTCACATCGAGTATTTAGTTGGTGCCTATGCTTATAACTTCTCTATCCGTGGCGATAAGCTGATCTCCGACATGGCTATCAACCCGTCGCAAGCCTTTAACAACCCTAAAGGTGAGGCGATCATCAATGCTATCCAATCAAATCAAGACTTGGACATGAGTACTGGCTTCTTCCTAGAGATAGAAGAGTTGGCCAAGGAAATGGTTGCCCCAGACGGAAATCCTTACAAACAGGTTGCTCGTAACCTGCAAATGGACCACTCTGCTCTGTTACCGATTTCACCAGGAGCTAAAACGTCGAAGGAAGGCGTAGGCATTCGTGCAAATATGGCGGTTGGGTATGATGGCTCTAAAATGGACCTTTCTGTATTTGTAGCCAATGACACGGCGGCGTCAACGGCGCTCCCCCTGTCGGGCAAAGAAGTTCCATATAGCGAAGCGGAAGCAGTAGCGCGCATCAAGGGATTTACCAAGTCCGATAACATGCCAACAACTAACTATCGCAAGTTCTTTGCCTACTATGACCGAGGCAATGCGGATAACTTCGATGCCTATAAGTTCCCATTTGCTGACATTATGAACGGCAAGCCAATGGTCAACTACACAGCGCTAATTACTGCTGAGAAGCAGATACTAGAGGCTGATATTACCGAGGACGAGAAGGACGAAGCGCGCAAGGTTATCACCCACTATAAAGCCATGTACGACGAGCAAGGTCAGCCTAAATTTAACTCTAATGACATGGACGAAAGCACGTTCAAAAAGGCTATGAATGCCTTCCTTGGTGTTTTTGGCTTAAATGCGGGTTATAATACAAATGAACCTGATAACGGCGTAGCCGTTCACAACGCAACTGAGGATGATACCGACATGCCTATGAGAAATCGCATGATGGATAAGCTGAAGAAAAACGGCTACATCAAAGACAACGAAGACATGGACAAAATGTCTGACGACGAAGTCATGAACCGTTACGACAAAATGAACGGTGAAATGATGAAGAAGAAAAACGCTGCTGACGATAAAGAGAAGGAAGAAAAGGACAAGCCTGAAATGAAGGGCAACTCTGAACTTGCTGACATTATCGCTAACTCTATCGCGGAAGCTAACAAGCCTCTTCTCGAAAAAATCGCGCAACTAGAATCCACTCAGAACTCTGCTGCCGAAGCACGCAAGACTGAGCTGGCTGAACTAGTTGCAAACTCAGTTCCGGGTATGACTAAAGAAATTGCTGGTGCAATGGAATTAGACGCCCTTGAATCTCTAGCATCTGCGAACGGTCATGTTAACGTAGAGGTCGGTTATACCGGCACTCCAGTTCATAACAACGCAGATCAAAGTGGCTTTGCTGACTTGCAGATGCCAAATATCGAAATGCCTGCTAAGTAAGGAGAGCAACAATGGCTGAACGTGGAAAACGTGTAATCTTTTCGGACTCTTGCCCTGCTAAAACGCAGGAAGCAATCGCTTTAGAGGCTGATATTCTACCGGGAATGCTGGTAGAGCTGGCTAACGTCAGTGGAACAATCGGTTACCGCAAATCAACAAAAGCTGCGACTGTTCACGGTGCAGAGCTTTTGATTGCTGACTACAACTTCCTACAGGCTGGCACTGTAGATGATGCATGGACGCAAAACGAAACAATGATCGCTCGTCAGGTTCGTCCTGATGAATATGTGAATGTTCGCGTCAATGCTGGTAACAACATCACGCTTCGCGGTACTGGTCTTTCGTCCAATACTGGCGGAGAGTTCAAGATTGCCGTAACAGATGGTACGGAAGAAATTAAACTTGTGTCTGATGAGGTAATTAACGTTGCTTCTGACACCCTAGTACGAGCGCGAGGTGTATAACAATGTCAATGATCTTTAACCAAGCAGACGTTAAGAATAGCCCTGGTCAACTTGCTGTAATGAATCAGCAATACCAAGACTTGCAACAACATCGCGCTTATAACGCAGCACGCCGCGCACTGCCTGAGCATTGGTTCGACAGTAAGTCGGGCTTAGCTCTTCCAGTACAGGCTAACGCTGAAAAGGGTTCGGTATTCAACGCTGGTCGTAAGCCTGCTGACCTATTCCGTGAGTTCGACAATCAGACAGTCGCGCAATTCCGACTAGATGAAGGTGACAACATCTTAAA
>JAOBRH010576899.1:2170-13389 GCA_027575125.1 Umimayanthus parasiticus | reverse complement strand
ATATTGCAACAAAGCGATAAAGCAGGATAAAAGCCAGAATTAACCATTTTTTTGTTTATAGTTTCCAATGGAAATAAGCACCATTGCTTTTACGTGGGTTGGCAAACAGTATTGAGCAAGATGCAGATGATATGGGGCTTTGTGACGATTATTTGAACAGTGGCAATGTATTGTGTGCTTTGAGTCACGAGAACTGTTCTTTACATATCAAAAACCATTATTTTACCACGTGTTGGATAAAGGCCTTAAAACGCAAACAATGATGCACGATTGGGAGTTTTCAGGTGTTAAATTGCTATAATCTTTCACCTTTTTGTTTTCCTAAGTATCAACTGAATGGCGCTTAAAAACGTTTTAGATTTGCTGAAAAGGGGATTTCCGTTGGGAAAGCAGGTGTAGCGGCGATTGCGACGTCACAACAAACTATTTATATTACATTACGTTCATTGACACAGATAAAACCAACTAACCATTGGATCACCTCGGGTAGTTTTCACAATCTAGCAACCTGGTTAAGTTATAAACTAAAGCACAACAAACGACAAATCTATAACAGCCTGCAATAATCTTCCAGTAGTGAAAAGGAAAGCTACACACCTAGAGTTGTTCTAAAACTGTTATTATGAAGCAAAACAAAATGTCACTGCCAAGAATTAAGTCGACTTATTTAACTACGATTTTAGAAGTCAGCGAAGATCTGGACGACCAAGATTTGAAACTAGCTACAAAAACTCAAGGCGAATATTGCTTGAACAGGAAGCGAAACAGACCTCCCCGGCGACATTCATTCGGTGACAAAGGGAATAGCTCGATGAAATATTATTTTGTGCCCGAGCCAAAGGAGTTACTCGTTAGGACAGATTCCTTTCCTGAATATTATGGTACTCAGTGGACATCTCATGGAATTTATAACAAAACTCTGAAAGCCGGCGAAAACCTTTCCGATAGACGCTTTTCACAACAAACAAAATTGCCTGATATAAGCAATACAAAACCAAGAAAAAAAGACAATCAAATTCTAGGAGAAAACTGCAAGGAAAACCAGAGACCAATGCTGGAAAAATGGATGCAGTTCTTCGGTTAGACAGAGAAAAATAGAACCAAAAGATCAAAAATGGAATGAGAATTTAAAATTGACGAAATGTAAATTTCAGATGATGATCTTTTGGAATATATGCATCTTCTTATGAAATGTATGTTGATCCTTTTTCCATTAATAAGTTGTGACGTTTATGAAAATATTTTAATGTATGACTGGATTTTAAAGATAACGTTATTTTATGAGGGTTTTGATACTTGTTCATTAATAATTCAATGCACTGTACCACGATAAAGCAATAATGGGGGTTAAATCACATTCAATTTTATTATATACTGTTACAGCTATTTTGCCCTTCGTTATATCTAAATTTCCAGCGGTGAATGTTTCGGTTGTAGCATTGACTTCATGTTTCTTTGATCACCGGTGTCCAACTGTAGCTAAAAGGAACGAACAAAATTCAAAATTAAAGTCTAGTATGCGTCTCGTTTTGGTAGACCAGATTCCAATAGCATTTAAGGGGCAACTTTAAAATAACTGCAACAATTTTAAAAATGTTGGATCTCATTCAATCTTGGATAAAGTCTTCTTGACGAAGAAAACGACAGAAGAGGGGAGTAAAATTTTGCTTTTCACCTTTGATTGATATATTTTCTATATTTTCTTGAAATTCAATTGTTGATGTGATAATCTACAAAAAATTGCTTTGAATTGGTTGTCATTATAGAAAATAGTTTCTTAAGCCCCCACAGATGAAGGTTGTACATGACCCACTTCGATCAATCAGCAAAAAACCTTTCAAAAATTTTATTGTCCTCTTTTAGTTTCTGACAGATCTTACTGTAACCATATAATGGAAAAGCATCCACTCGTTCGTCCTCATTTTTATAAGATCAGCCCAAATACGGTTAGATTTTTTATGTATATATGAGTTAAACGGAGGAATTTTCTTTTTAACTTATGCGCTTATTACGAGCAATCACAAAACAACTTTGAACAACAATAGCACAAATTTTAAAGAATAAAATTTTAATCTGTTTTAGTTTAGGAGTCTTGTACGTGACTATTTACGCCCACAAAGACTACTCAAAACTAACTACAGATGTTCTTTCTGTTTAGAGTGTTTAGAGTTTGCACAACTGCATACTTCCGTGCGTTAGTATAACAAAAATAGCTTATAGTAAAATAAGACATGACACGCTGCTAAAATGCGTCATACTTATTTACTGTTTTGAATTATACTTTTCATGTTGAGATTATCTTGCCCACGTGTTTTCCTCGCATTTGAATGACTGAAACCAACGAAGAATCTTTAACCTTCATACCTTTTTGTTAATAAAACGTTTATAAAGAAATGATTTTTACAGAAACAACCTTGGAAATTATGAGTGTCACTCAACAGTTGTCTTTGAAATACTTGTTGTTTGCTCAAACTTTGATTTGTTTATAGTTTTAGATTTTTCACGTGGGTGGCAATCTGGTCACGTTCAAGGTCACCGAAATAGATTTACAACCAGATGCAAATTGTTGTTCTTGAAATCATGCAAGCGGAGATAAAGGAAACAAACTGTCTGGCGCCAAGGGTAAAACAAAGCTAGGATGAAGTGTCAAAAATAATTGTGAAGAATTGCTTTAGCTACTTTGCCCAACACAAATGCTTGGGTGGCATGGGGGGGGGTTGGTGATGTGGTTGGGGATCAACTTGAACTCCGCCCAAGGTTTTCCAAACGGTTAAGTACTAGCGCATACCTTTTGACATGTAAAGAACACATGTTCCACTAATCAATTTTCATAAAAATGATTAATTTATTAGCTGCTATTGCCATAGTAACAAATTCAAAACTTCAAAATAGTCGCCAACTTGGATTTTAAACTATTGTCATTTTGATTAATTTTTAAATATATTTTAAAAAGAGTGTCTGAACATCATTTTATAGGATAAAACTATGAAATAATAAGAAGAAAATAAAAAATTCTCAAGTTAACAATCATTTTAACAAAAAATTGACGAATTTAAAAAATCAACAAAAGTTTGACAATTATTGTTACTTACCTTGATGACGTCATTAGTGATTATGTCAACTAATTCACGTCAAATGATGTTGTTGCAATTAAGGAATAGCCGTGCAAAAGCTTTTGGCAATTGGATAAACGGCACAAATTTGAGGTTCAAAAATATCGAAGCGCCCCCGCGAATGCTTTCTGGGGTTAACGATAAACATTGTTGATTTGGAACTCTTTCCACGCAAAGTTAATTTAATAGAAAATTAATTAATTTTGGCTGAGGCTCATTTTCGCTTGGCAAACATAGACTAAAATGGTACTTCCTCCTATATTTAATAAACGTCTGGAATTGTAGTTATTCAAAACAAATTGAAACATTACACATGACATAGAGTCTGAGGTTGTTAGTAATTGGCCAGATTTGAGCCTCGCCGGCCGTTCGTATTCTAATTTTTATAGACAAAACTTCATAACCGAGCGTGCTACATCTCCTGATCAGACGTTTTGCCGTTGCTCTTTTCTAGCTTTTATTTCTCCAGTCTGTGAATTGCATCTCGTCAGCCTACACAACTTGGATAAGTTGCTGGGCAAATTAAACATTGACATTGAATGCAGAGACGTTTAGTCCTGCGTTGGAGTAAATTTGGTGTTAGGCTTCATGTTCTCGCGGACATAATTTCAAAATGAGCAAAAAATAGTTAACAGACGTACATCGTGAAAGCACATCTTGCGACTAGTTCGACGGAACTATACGTCAAACTAGAGCAATAGCAACTAGGATAGCGAAAATCCCACGTCTAGAGCGGACACAAATATATGATCTAAACATACAATAACCGTGTCACAGCATTCGAATAGTTTTTAAAATGATTTTAAAACTGGTACTCTCTCTCTCTCTCTCTCAAGCACCGTTCACATATTAACAGACTGTCCAACCATCCCGATTTCATCGGGATTATCCGATTTTGCTTGAAGATCCCGAGTCCCGGCAAATATGCGATCGGGATAGGAAAAATCTCGATTTCGACCGGTGTTGTGATATTTTCATCAAATTCAGAATACTTGACTCTGACGTCCCGAAAAACTGAAGAAACTGCGAGAAATATCAAATAAAATCAAGTACTTTTACGGCGAAAGGGTTGTAGCCGTGTATAAAGCGCAAAAGTTGCGATTAAATTAACGAAGATTTTTGACAGAAATTTTTTTGTGTTAGAACACCAGAAATGGCATTTCAGAGTATCCGGATTCATTCTAGTATCCTGGACTAGTTCGTAAACATTGTCAATAAAGCATGCATAAAAGACAATTACAATTTTACTCACTCCAGACTCAATTAGCACCATCTTTCAATGCGCTCTCAAGCTCCTTCTATCTGGAACAGTCTTCCTCTTACTTTTCGCAATTCTCTCAATATTACAAACTTTAGAAGTAATATAAAGAAACATTTTGTGAACAACAAAATAAGTCTCTTAACTAATACTATTTGCATACATTTCAACCTTATTTTTTGAATTACTATTATTATATTGAACTAGTGATTAAAAGTAGATAATATTTTATTCATTTATTCATGTATTTATTTATTTATTTATTTATGTATTTATTCATTTATTTTGTATTTGCATGTGGTTAGCTTAGTTTTGTAAAAGTTTTAGTCCTGTCTTCTCTTATGCCAATCCTCTCTTATCATGCTGACCAAGACATTTAAGCCTCTGGTTTTGGCTTTTCTTGTAAAATTAGTTATTCTGTATTGGACAAAATAAGGTATTGATTGATTGAATTTGCTAAAAAAAAATACATGAATTTGGCAGCAAATTCTATGCCTGTACGCTGCGGCTTTATTCTTTCTTCGTTCTTTCTCGCTTCTATCGCTTTTATTAGTATTTCAAATATGCCACAATAGGGACAGAAACCGAAGAAAATGAGAGAAGCAGGACTCACTACATTATTTGAACTGCATGTCGAGCCACCGTTTGAATAGTTGAACTGCTGACCATGAACATAGCCAAGTTTGACTACACACACGTCATAAGATCTGAACTAAGTACGCGAAGAAGAGAAGCGAAAACATTTCGTTCTGCTGAATATGTCGAATATTTATGGGGGCAAGACTTGAACCAATTTTTGTACGTCATCAGAATAAGAAATAGCCGGGTTTGACTGTCTACACAATTCCGGGTTCTCTAGCGTATTCAAAAAATTTCCTCTTTGGACGGAAGCAAATTCGCAAAGAAAAAGTTGCGGAGTCAACGATACCGGAATACATGTACGTGTTGACAGGGCCTCAGAGAGTGGGCAGAGTATTGAGGTTCAGTGCGAGTTTTAAAGATTTTCATAGTCTATTACTACTTTTTACCAAATATAGTGCTTGAAACATCACCCGATAATTTACAGAACATGTTGGAAGATTGTGGAAAACACGAAACACGCTTCCTAGCCAACAACACTACGAATATTTTAGTTCCGCGAAATTTATATTATCTGCTCAAATTAAACGAATGCTATAACTTTTAATTAAATATCTCCATATTACCTAAAAGAACTTTATCTGAAGTTGCCCACATAATCATGGGAATAACATTGGCAAAAAGCAGCAAGCTCAAGTTGGATTTGAGTTCAAATTTGGTTTTATGAGAGAGAAAACTGTTTGGTTGATAATTTCTGTTATACCAATTAATCAATTCAGGATGTATTTGATATTCCAGACAAATTAGAAGGTTGACATCACACTGTGACTACAGACCAGAGTTATTTTAAAGTTCACCTTCAAATCGATACTAGCAAAAACAATTTGATATTTCTGTCGGAGTACTAGCTTCGGTTACTTGGATACGTCACACATAAAACATTCAACGGCAAAGCCCGGAAAATACCACTTATTATTAGAAATCATATCTCTGATATTGCAGAGATTCCACACTGTAGTCAGTGTAGAATAAATTTGAATTCAAGAAGACGGGGTTTCGTTCTTCAATAGCGTCTTTGTAAATACACTTTAAAAAGATTCCCCAATTTTACTCCAAAAGAAGTTACACATGCCGCATCTCTTTTCAAAACTGAACCCAGTGAAAGTGGTATGAAATACAGCAATTATTTAACTTTCGATTGCGCTTATATACTTTCAAACACCCCCAGAATTGTATGATGACGTCCTGCATCGTGTTGAGATGTTTCTATTTTGACCAAGCTTGTTTTGGGCAGTGAGTATTAACGATAAAAAATTACCTTTTTATTATCGATTTGAGATCAAAACATGTCCTAAATAAAATACTCGTTTGTTTTCATATACTAATTTGACTTTAATGCAAGAACAATATATTTTAATTTTCAGTTTCCAGCTTTCGTTAATTATATTTTCAAGTAAACTCAAACACAAGCTCTAGTAGTTTCTAGTTGCTATTTTAATGGAAAAAAACCAAGAAATATTTGTCAAGTATGAATTTGTACCTACAATTGCCAATTTTTATCCTAAATTCAGTGTAGAAAGGGAAACACTAAATAGCAACCCTGAACGTACGACTCAGTTGCAACACATTTGGGCAACTCTAAAAATGCATGCAACTGTTTAAACCATAAAGAACACTACAATTTTCCCTTAAGCCGAACTACTCCTCAAACTTACCAGGAAAACCATACTCTATCAGCCCTTGTTTGTCAAACAACATATTAGCTAACTGACTAAAACATATATATTTTTTTAAATTTAAAACTTACGTTTTCCAAATTCACGTAGTTGGTTTTAACCGACACGGAATGTTTTTCTAAATATTACTCTCGGTCTTCTGCTTTCTGAATTTTACTGCAGAAAGACTAGTTTTGAAAGTAAGACGAATATGGGTTTTGGTCAACAATAGTTGGTATGGTTTGTTTCTCGCCATAAGGCGTTATATAGCTGAGACCTTCGTCAGGGCAGTCCCTTTCTGATTCTTAGTTAGACAAGCTACAGTTATTTTTTCTCCGATTTCCGGCTATATTTAAACAAGTTCAAATCAGTTTTGCTACTGCATGTTTAGAACAAGGCCCAGTCAAAGTTGTTGTGCAAAACATTTTTTTATTAGAGTTTATATGGATTCTCTATAGAAGCGAATTGGCGGAGCTGCCTATTATCCTTTTCCTACAGCTAAATTGAAGCTTTGGATGCAAAGAAAATATTACTTAATTTTTTCAAGGGTCTTATCGGCTCTCATGTATTTCTTAAACACTATATTCATAAAATGTTAAGCAAAAATATAACAGTAAAAATGAAAAGAAAGACCCATTAATCTTAAAATTTAGTGTAAACCTAAAGTTTGCGTCAATTTCGGTAAAAAAATGACTAAGTTCAAATTATTTTAACAGTGTCGTTTGTTACAAATGTTTTTGCCTCCTAATATAGACCACTAATAAATGAGTAAGGCTTGAATAAAAGTACGTATTGACAAGTTGTCAACGGTTACTTCCATTTTCTAGGAATAATTACATCGATTAAGAAAAAAAAAGTCCAAAAATGCTTTTGATAAGTGAAATTTCAAACAGCTAAAAAACATTGTCTTTCTGTCCGAAATATTTCATCCAGGATGAAATTAGTTTAACATCGGTTTGTTGTGAAATCCTTTTGCATGGGTTCCGTTTGGTATGCATAGTTTCCTGTTGTGATGGATTTGACAAACTGAACCAGTCCGTGGTGATGCTTGTATCGTCGTAGAATGTTCGAGGAAAGAAATCAGGAAATAGTGTGGCTCCCTCTTTCCATTTCAATCCACAATTACAAAGACACTTTTCACACTTGGAGCATCTGTTCTTCAGACTTGCTTTACACTTGTGCTGTTTAATATTGCTTTCTAGTGATCTCAAATTCGATGTGTTCGATGTCAATGTGATATCTTCTACACTCAGGTTTCTTGTCTCGATTATCATGTTTTCGTCAGGCTTCGTGGAAGCGTTACAACAGCCGTTTGGTAAGACCGCTTCTTCGGTATCAAGAATCGGCAGAGCTTTACCTTTCAACAGAGCGGTTGAAAGATTTTTCATCATATGTTCTGATGTTGATCTCTCTCTTTCTGTAAACATCATACGTTGTACTTTATCAGATATATTGCGTTTGTGATAGATCCTCCTTCTCTGTGGCTATCTTCAAAATGAAATCCTGTTTACAAAGGGACTCTTAAGTAGTCTCTCTGATAAAGCCCTGTAGCGTATCATCATGGGTATTGATGATAGCCCAAAGGTTTCCACACATTATAAACAATATCTCAAGTCACTTCAAAGATCTCCTGTTGGGAATACGTAGGCAAGTCGTTTCCTGTGGGTTGTCATAACACTTCTACGTCACAAATTGTCTTGCGACGTAACTCGAACAAGGATATGCCGCAGAAAACGAGAGCAATGAAGAATCACTCGTTATTTGAGCGCAGTTCGTGTTGTTCCGCCGGTAACAATCTTTGTCTTATCAACATTTTTATGCCTATGTATATCTTTTATGTTAGATTAGAACTGAATTGTTCGTTAGAAATCCGCAGATGATGAAAACGATGACTGAAACAGGTCAAAGTTATGAATAATCAAGCATTTTGATAATCAAACTTACTGCTATTTAACTTTATGTTTGAAATCTTCAACTGGTGATTTAACAGTGTAATCTATTCCAAAATGTTTTGCATCAATTTGTTCCCTCGTAGCTTACAATTCGAAAATAAGTAAATTCAGTTCATAAACTATTTCGAGACTCAATTCTGAATGAAATTGCATGTGCTTGTGAAATCGCCTCACGAGAATAAAAACTTGAATAGAATCATGACAGTTTTGTTCCGCTTTCCTATTGACGATATTTTTTCCTAATTTTAGTTTAAATTTTACAACTGCTGCGGCAAAGCTTCTTTTTAACTCCAGTATCATAAATTTCATTTGGTGTCAGTTTTCTTGCTCACACGTTCATCAACTTGTAATTCAATTTTCTGAAAACAAAGTTTTTGAGCAACAAATTATTTGCTAGTTTGATGTTTTGAAAGGCTTTATGATGCATTTTGTTGTTCAGAATTGTTCGTGGTACATATAATGACCTTTTCTGAACATGCTTTTCCTGATTAAGCTTGCACATGAGTGTTGAAAAACCGTTTATTGATATGCGTAGGATAAACGAAAGCTAAAGAACCAGTTTCTTCAACGTTGATTTTTGTTCTACTTGCTTCAGTTGCTTGTGTTATTGTCATGATATCTAAAAGATACTTTTGTGTTTGCTTACTTACAACTTGTGGTATGTCAAGTCAGAGTACTTTAACTTATCACATTTAAACCTTTATACAAGTTTAAAAGAACCAACCAGTTCGCACGACCGTGATTTTGGAACTCGCTTATGTCTCAACAAATAGCACAAAGAATAATAAGACTCGTAACTTGAGCACTGGTGCTACGAAAGTACACCATACATAACAGAATTGGTAATAAATGTTTGTTTTAAAACATTTTATCTGATCTGATTTAAATGATCTTTAAGATCTGAATTTTCGATTGCAACTGCAACCTTCTTCAGAGTAAAAAATATGCAAATTCTGAGCGTGGGTTCTCATTCAAATGAAATCAGAAGCGGTAGCTATTCCCACAGAAAGTACTGCATCCGTCTACCCTTCACCTTTGTTTTCTTGTTTGTTGAACTCTGGAGGTAATATGTGATATATTTTTAAAATAGGGTCTAGCATAGATAGTCGAAACATTGAGTTTACTACGAGTTTACAGGGATCACAAGCAACTGGAACAAGAAGAGCGACTGCTACTGAAATTTCAACTTCACATTTTCCTTTTCTTGTTTGTATAACTCATTCGTTTCTTTTTGATTTTACGTAAAGTAGCGCGAAAGGGAAAATTAAATGCATTTTTTGTGAAGCCGCACAAAAATTGAAATGATTTATACTCAACGTTCACATTCTCAATAAAATACCAAAATTGAGCTTTTTACATTCTGTTTTCTTGCAACGACGGCGGCCAGCTTGTTGTATTCCCACGTGAAGTCATTTTACACTGTAACGAAGTCTATTGTTTTGTAGCGTTACGTCGACGTTGCATCCTTGTTGCTTAAGCTCTGTTACAGTGGAACCTCGATTCAAAGAACCTCTATTTAACGAACTCTTCGGTATAACGAACAATATTTTTCGGTCCAGTAAAAGTTACAGTGAAATGTATGACACAGAACCTCGATTTAACGAACCTCGATTTAACGAAGTCTTCGATTTAACGAACTCTTTGATTTAGCGAACCGATTTCGGCAGCCCAAACTTAAAACTTTACTTGAAATTTACCTCGATATAACGAACAGAAGTCAAGTTAAGTGATGAATACTGTTGTAGACATAGTAATAGAGTTATTAAAGTAAGACAAGTAAACAGCTACATTATTCAATTCTTAGACAGAAAGTTTAGCCTTGTCTTGTGGAAATGCCTAAATAGAAATTGCATTACATTTCGACATAACGAAGATTTTGATTATTTTCATGCAGATTCGATATATCGAAGTTTTCGAATTAACGAACCCTCGATATAACGAACGCATTTCCTCGGTCCCTTGGTAGTTCGTTAAATCGAGGTTCCACTGTAGGAGGATTTCGGTTATTGATTTGCTGCTTGAGACAAAGTGTTTTTTTTCCATGTTTCGAAAATGTTCAGTGAATTTAAAAATTTACGTCAGCTAAAATTTGGAGATATCCAGTCAATCTATTTCTCGCTGGGCTTTGTTTATTATCTCAATCTTCATTGTATTCCTTTACTCTTCTCATAGGTCTGCTCAAGAATAATGGAAATGCACGATTCAGTTGATAACACGAACTGAACGGATGTACACAATAGCATTTTACGCGAGATAATTGTCGAGCTGTGATGTTTTAATAGAATAGAATCGGTTGTCTTTTTATTCTATATATACCATACTGTCATGGTCAATGACAGCTAACGCTGATATAATGCAGCATTTCACTGCGCGCTTGACTGCTCCACTGACATTTTCTGCGCATGGACTTTGGATTTCTTACGCCAGTCAAAAAGGAAATAAACAACAGATTAAGCACTATTCCCAACAACAAGCGCAGAGCGAGACTGTGACGGCTTGCGAACAAAACCAGCGCCTGAGCGCGTGTTGGTCTGTGTAAAAGAGGCCGCTGGTAGTATTGTGTAAAGCTAACCAACAATCATAATCATAATCATAATCATAA
>JAOBRH010575788.1:2699-15938 GCA_027575125.1 Umimayanthus parasiticus | reverse complement strand
AAAACTATTATAAACCTTTAGATGGTGTTGTTTTAACTGTGCCGCTTTGGCAGACTTCTAAAACATTCACCGACTCAGGTTTTGTTTTTAAAATTTCTCAACACAAATGACAAATGCAGAGACTAAAGATTTGAAATTGGGTTTTGCTGTTCAGCAAAGCAAGTTGGAATCTTTCTGGGTGTTTAAATGGCAATAATCGAATTAGAAATTGTTAAAGAACAAAGTCCTGCAATTTGCGACTTTTATTTTTTGCAATACATTGAACAAACTTCACTCAGCAATGTTTGCATGAAGCAATCTCTTTGAATTGAACCGAGTGCCTGCACGCTGCAAAGACGACTTGAACTTACTTGGACTCTGAACTTGTATGGTTTTCTTCTGCCCTGCAAGTCTCTGGAAGCTACAATCATATGGATCTGTCAAAATAATCTTTGAAACTAAAATTAATTGCTTTCCTTTTAGCAAGCCAAAAAGCACAATTTTGCTTGTAAAACAACAAAAAACAACTTCTGAGACAAACTTACTTCTGCTCGCGTCATCATCAGCTGTTGTCATGACAAGAACCAAAATCCGAACGATTTCCAAGCGGTTTCCGAGTGCTTCCGAAGGCTTGTTTAAAACCACATTTTGCTCGTTTTCGCGTGTTTCTAAATATTTTTGAACAAAATGAGTGGCAAATTCGTTTTTCTCCGCCAATTTTATGTTAATTTATGAAAAGTGACTTTGGCCACTGGAGTACATGTACCCCTTTAACAATACTGGCTTCATTAACACAGCACTTGAGAACTCCATTCTAAAAACTGTACATGATGTGAGCCTATAACTGTGATGTTGATGTCAAATCATACTGTTGTCAGCAATAATGCACACTTCTGCATTTTCACAATCCCTTGCTAATTATGCAAAACACAAAAACATCATCCTCAGACCCTCTCACGGCTTTGCTGTTCAGTCAAGAGTTAATGGAGTTGCCCACAGAGGAGGCTACTTATTAGTGTCTTACAGTGTCATTGAAGTGTAAATAGATCAGCCAATTTGTAGGAAACTGTTTGGTTTGGAAAAGTTTGAAAGCCCTCCGATAAAAAAGGCCAGCCTTGTACTAATAGTTTTGACTGTAGTTTTTGCATCATTCATGACTGCAATTCGAAATTCACCTGAATATCCAAGTTAAGCAGTTAGTGCATCTTGTGACAAATATTATGATAATTTAACAAAAATGTTTCTCTGCTCATTGGCTTGTGATAGCTGATCTTCAGAATCATGTTATTCGTGTCCCGTCAGGATTCTCAGTCAAAATCAAGACAATCCCACCCAAATTGGGATGGTTGGACACTCTAGCCTAAACAAGATTGCTAACAGGAAAATATCATACACTGTCTAGTTTTCTGATGCTGTTGTTAATTTCCCCTAACAAAGCTTTTTTCTCCTTTACTACATCTCCAGTAATGACTGAATTCACGCCATTGTTGACATTCATGCTCCTGTGCAGCAAAGTGATTGGCAGCCTAACTAGAGCCAGGTGCCTTGTTGTTGCAAAACAAAATTGATTGGTTGCTGCAGAACAGTTTTCAAACAAAGGTTACTGGAAGTAAAACCGTACGACAGTTTCCACTTCTGCAGTTTTTGCACTTGGCAGCTTGCTTGAAGCCAGGTTCAACTCAAATCTAAACTTCTTTTGAAAAATTCAAGTTATCCATAATTTGGTATACTTTCTTCATATTCCATGACCAAGACTAGTTTTTTCCATGACCAAATAGAAAAATCTATGACTTTCCATGCCTGGAAAATGATTTTTTAAAATTCCATGACTTTTCAGGTTTTCCAATCTCCAAGGACATATATTTGAACTCCCGAGCAAAAATGTTCTTCAGACTTACTAGAAAATTTCACACACTGAATGAAGATGTTTTAAAAGCTAAGACCGTGGAAGAAAACTTTGCCATCCATGCATTTTCTGAATTCTTCCAAGTTCCAACAGTACAAAATAAGTTGCTGGCATACCGCTTCCTTGAATTCGAAGTTTTCAAGTTTGCAGCCACAAAAGCAAGAGGTTTGTTTATAATCTAAAGACGGTGCCGAAAGTTGGTCCTCCTGTGTCCAGACTACTGCATCATGCAGTGGTGCAGAATAAAGTGTATGCCAAACACAAACAACATTTTTTTTATAAATTTATATAGGTGGCTGAGCTCTGACAAGAGTTTGTTTGTTTAATTTGGCTGCTACAGTTTCCTGCAAAAACGCGTTAAGATTCGAACAGCTTTTAAAAAAAGCGTCACAAAGTATGGAAGTTGAAACAAGAATCATTCCAGTTGTGTTGTATATCCTGTCACGTCGTTTGCTGCCAGGCTTGGCAATGGACATAAAATCAAAGGAAGCTTCAATGACGACGAATTCATCACGTAAAACGTCTTCAGCAAGTCCAAAGTCCGTGGACACGTGAAGAGAGTTTTCTGCTCACCTTGTATCGTGGTCGTCAAGACGAGTGAGTGCCATAAAAACGCTTCTACTTTCCCTTCTGTTATTTAACTAACCAAATATCCAACAGAACTTTCAATTTTCGGCCTGCTCTTCTCCAAAACCATTAGCAATTGCAAAGTTCCCTTCTCTTTTTCAAATCCAACATGGCGCTTTCGCTTTCGGTTTGGATCTTTGGAGACTGGTACACAAATATGGTCATGCAGGAAAAATCTCCACCAATCAGAGTCTAGTCTTTGAAACGTGGAAATACTTCCGCTTCTCAAATAAACATTAAAATTCACTTCCGGTTACTGAGTGTCTGATCTGAATCAAACAAAAGGAAACGGGGGAAGGCCAATTTTCCATCTTGTCAGCTCGTTTCGGTTCTTTTCCTGCAAGAAGTAGATTTTGTTTTACCGCAATAACTTTTTGTCATGCTACATTCTATCATATCTCTAAGTCGTGCAGATCGGATTCTATCTAGACCTTTTTGGGAGCTTTGAGAGGAAAATATTACTGAGACACTGAGAGTGAGAGGAATATGTAAATTATAATTCCGTGAATTAAATTCATAAGCTATTTCGTTCTTCAAAGATCCATCTTGTTTAGAATACTGAAGATTTGGAGAGATTTCTTCCAGTTTCCGAGCACACGGGCTCTGTTTTGTCACTCTAAGCGAGCTTTGTTTGTTCAAATGGCAAAACTCAAACAGCTGCAAATATCAACATTGAATCTCCCATCTCCTTTGAAAAGATAAAACCAAATGGCAATTAATCTACCAATCACATTCGGCTTTTTGGCCCATTAACGCGCAGTTTGGGAGAATTGTACGGGGGGAAATTCCCACTCATTGATCAAATACGTGTACAAGTGCAGGCAGACCAAAAAACAGCGCTGCACTTAAAAAGGAAATAGGTTCTGTTGCACTTCGGTCTTAGGGAAGAACAGTGGAGTTTTTCTCGTATTTTGTTTTATCGGTTTGTGGTTGTGTTTAATGTGTGAGAAAAATATGTTCCTCATGACAATAGACTCTATTGACTTGACCAAATGCAAATAAATACGGCACGAGTAACTATATTGTATTCCTTATGGCGTATTGAATGAGCAAGCGTCCCTGAACCTGACAAAGACCATTCGCCAGGTTTGTAAACCACGTGGACTATAGAGAGAAATGGAAGGGGATGATTTGTAAAGATTCCTCGTATTCTGGCGGTTCTAACCAACAAATCAAAGCAATTCGGCTTCACGTTTCATAAATTGCAAATGTTTACAGTTATTTGTGTTTTTGGTCTGACTATTCTTCCCCACTTGCGAGATTAAAAACAAAATTGTGGGTACGGATTAAAAACAGAAAACGAACTTCCCTTAATTTACAGCAAATACAAAATTCAATTGAATCTGTGGAAAGTCGCCTCATTCCGGAATTATTTCCCTTGTTTGTCAAGGGGACTTTCAAAAAAACGCGACGAGCAGATTGTAAATTCATGTGATCATAATGAATTTTCTTCCAAGCAGGTCGAGCACGTGATCAAATCCACCACAAACCATTCATTCGAATTCGCTCTCTTTCAAACTGTCAGAAACAGCGGCACGACGTGGCGACTCGAACACAAAGGCACCTGCCGAATACGTAATCGCCCAAGCCGAGAAACTTGACTGAGTTTCTGCCTCTTTCTTGGACATGGCCGATTTTGGCCAGTCTACTCGTACACTGTCACCAGTCGCTGACTTCAAACACGCGGAGAGAACGACCTCTCTTTTCTTTCCATCGCCACCACTAAACTTAAAGGACGACTCCGAAGAAAACATCAAAAATAATAAAAACGGATGTGGGGATTGTTTGGACCGCGAATCGCCAAAATCTAAGATAAATTCAACGCAAGAAAATACAGTTTTAGATCAACACAAGACCTGTTTCACCACGGAAAACTCAATGTTTCACGACTTCTCAACTTCGTCGGGGTTTTGGTCGCCACCAAGCACTGTCATTGATGATGGGTTTGTACCCGTGAACGGAGTTCATTTTCCTCAAAATACGCCGGCTATCGCCCAGCCGAGGAGAATTGCAGCACCGACCATTACGACAACAGTTCACCAACAACACAGAAGGCCACCGCACAACGGTCAGTCCCCATATATAACAGCGACAAAACCCGTCCATAACATCACGAGCCCGCTTAATTCTGTCTCTGCCTGGAATCAACATCCCCACTCAATGTCTGGTTGGCCGCAGCAACATATATCCACTGGTTCGGCTTGGGGTCATCGGATTTCCAACCCGAATATGAATACAATTGCCTTGTCTCACGCCAGAAGTTCTTCACGGCCATCGAGTTTAACGTTGGCACAAACACGCAGTCTAAGAGGAAGGGGAAATTCTTTTCCGTCAAGCACTACAAGGCCGCCGCTTTCTTCCATGAATAGCATGACCCAAAGCTTACAAAGTATGAGTCTGAATGGTCAACACCATCACAACCACCAACCAGTTGATGGCACAATTTTGGACGACATGAACGGATTTGGAAACTCACAAGGCCATTCGACGGAGCTTTCAAACTCACTGTACCCGTACCAGGTAATTACCTAACTCAGTTTTATTAGAACGTAACAAATGTCAAATCTAAAAATAAGAAAGAAAATATGTACGTTGAAATAAAGAATCCTTGGCGTATGAGTACACTGTCAATGGTTATATTAAAAAAACCAGATAACTTTTATTCAAAAAATACTGTTGAGAATTTTAAGTATATTTTGATGCTTGATATTAACAAAATCTCTGCTAAGCTTGCTCTGGAAATAAGTCGTTGTTGATCGGGAAAGGCTCGTGTATGCTGAATGTAGAACCCCGTACTATTAAAAGATTAATATTTATACAGGGGAAGAAGAAATGGTTATTTGGCAAGAAAGTATAGTTTGAGTTGAAGGTGCTAGTCTGGCCCTTTTGTCGAACTTTCCCCATCAATACTATACATTTATTAATGACAGAAGAACTTTATTCATTTCATCTACAGCTGCTTTTAAACTTCTGGCAGCAAAACGAAAAATCAATTCACGATAACTAAAGAGTAATAGTTTCAACTAATGTCTCATTGTCTGTTTTCTTTAAAGCAGGAATCGATGAAATATCCCTCAATAGAAACGCGCTTGTTGGACATTATTCGCTCTCCCTCCGAGCCACCAGACAACCTAGCAGGTCAGAAGACTTTTTCTCTCTTTCTTGTTGTGATATTATTTATTATAGCAAGAATACTTTGCAAAGAACCACCGCCAAACGTTGTTCAAAGAGGCCGCTTAAAAAATTGTAAAGTACATGGCCAGTTAGCAGTTGTTTGTTTCTAACAACACTGTAATGGGTTTCGAACAGAAAACACGATCGACTGCGTTCCCAAAACAACAAACAGTCAACCTTAAAAATGGTTTCTCTTTTGATAGGGTTTAAACACAAAGACTGAACCACAACCTGCCGCGTTCTCTATAATTTATTTCTTTTATGCAGTAATGCTATTTCTACAGTTCTTAAAGTGCTTTGGCAGGGAGTATTTCCGTTGAAACTTTAATCGGTTCGAGTGAAGTAAGATTGTGGAAGTCTTCAGTGGAATAAAAAGTAACAAATACTGACCACCTGCCTAAATCTTGTATTTTAAATTTTAATCACTCATCAAAATGGCTGGAGCTTGAGTGATCCGAGTCTTGTTTTCAGTCGATATTTATTAACAAGAACTTCGTATTTAGTAAAACTTGAATGATTTCTGAGAGCAGGAAAAAAGCAAGAGCGTCTGGTGAAAGTTGTCTTTATAGAAACCATTTGCTTTTGAGCTGTCGTTTAAATGCTGCGACAACGTAAAGAGCATATTTCTCTACTCGGTAGTCGTTTGTTTTGGCTAAAAGAACCCTCAAATTTCCCCTGTTTTGAATAATTTTTATCACCACGGGAAATGGAAAAATATGTGGTAAACACAAATGAAGATAGCAAGGACCAAACTACGACCAGACGCTAGAATGACAAACGATTTTCATATTTCAATCGTTTTCTTTTCACGTCGCAACACGATTGACTTCGCTGATTTGACAGTGTTACTTTTCAAAGCTTCACTCTCGCAGTTCTTTCTCTTGCATGTTTAATGTCGTCTTTCAAATGACTTTCCTTTGATCTCAGTGTTTCAAGAATTCAGATAATAAACAAGAGATGGATCGTTCTAAAAACGGCCGGGAATTAAGCTGGCCACCATTGACTCTGAATCGTCATATTTTTAAACGGGATACATGTATTCTCAAAGTCTGGTAGCTTCTTATTCAACTCTTTCTATGCTTAACCAAATGAAAGCAAGCACTTTTTAATTTGTCTAAGACAGTGTATTTTAGTTTCGTAGAAACAATAATAATAATATATTATATTTCTGCTCCGATTCAATTTCTTCTGCAGAAGCCACTGGAATCAAACCAAAAACATAACATTAAACGTGAGGAAGTAATGCAAAAAACCAAGAAATTATAGGAGAGGGCAAAAAATTTAGAGAACAAATTGCTATTGACATTTAGCAAACAAAGAAGCCGAGTGACCAAATCCCAAGTTTTAACTCAAAACTGGGCTTTGCCAGTGTGATGGAGCTCAGTGAGAAATACCTCTGGCTTATCTTTGTTTCCTAGAAAACCAACTAACGAGTATTGCTTTTCGTTTGCGCCAAGAACACCCGTGAGGCTTCAAACCATTATATTATCATAACGTAAAAAATAAAAATATAACTTCGTCTCCTACTGAAAGCATTTCAATATTGCTTTGATTTAAAACCTCTCAATCGATTCGACGCAAGATCAAGATATCCCCAAGCCTTTCATATAAAACGAATCGTCTAGTTTTGTGAAGCGACAATATCTTATCCAGTGTAATAATACTGCACAAATTCATGCACATGTTTATGTATTTCATTATTTGCCAAGCACACGCCAGGCGTAAAGAGTATCTGCCCGCAAAGATGCTTTATTTCTCAGTCGTTTGCTATAACTACGGCCGAGGCAGAAACATCGATTAATAAAATGCAACCCTTGGCAAAATTTGAACTCACCGCATCTTCGACTGCAGTAACAAAATCCTCAACCAATACTCGCAATAGTTTATCTATTTAAAAGTAAAGCGCGATAGGCAAAATAAATTGACGCCGGTTTAAGTTAACTTAACTACAAAACTTTAACGTGAATATGCTGACTCGGCTCATTTTAGCCGTCGAATATACTTATATATTTTATTCTTCATTACCCGGCCAACCTTACTAAGTTCCAATCGAGTTTTTAGAGAAATAATTATTTCATTTCGTTTTTAAACGAGCTTCCGTTCAAAGACTTCGAAAAACGTCAAGAACTAAAAACAGCAGAAATACAACCTCTGGCAAATCTAGTACTTAAATGTATTCGGTTTGAAACTAGAATTAGATGAAAATTTTGCTTACTATTACTTCTAAATCATTAGAAACGCGAGTATTTTTCAAGAATAGAATTTGTTAGAAATAAAATTGTTCTCAGTTGTAATCCTTTGAGGATCAATATTGAACAAAGAGAACAAAAACGTTTCCAGACATCTTAACAAAAATTAACGAGGGCACAAAATCAAATTATGACTAAAACTTGTCTAAGACTTAAACTATATAAATATTCTTATCTTAAAATTTTCGTGATAAAATTAGGTCTAATTGTTGAGAAGTTAATCTTTTTTTGAGCAAAAATCGAAGCTAAAGAGCGATGTTCTTGTATATAATACATTTGCCAAGTCTGTAGTTTTCGATTTAACAACTTAGTAAAGAATGTCTGTTCTTCAGGTTAATATGCTCTTTCGAATAATTACTGCAGAAACCTTAATTTTCTATAGCAAATAGCGATTTGCATTCTTCATTCATAATTTGTCAGTGTGCCTGCTTGCACGCGTCCAACTTTATTTGCAGTAATTGCAGACGTCGTTATGCAGACTGTAGATAGTCAACTAAACAAAAAGCCACATTCTGTAATATGCAATGTTTCATTTAAAAAGCAGAATCTCTTCATTTCTGTTCCTTTAAATCTTTTGCCAAAACATTGACGCCCCACTACTGAGGTTGCTATTAACTTTCGACATATTGCAT
Organism: Umimayanthus parasiticus; assembly: GCA_027575125.1. NCBI lineage: Eukaryota > Metazoa > Cnidaria > Anthozoa > Zoantharia > Parazoanthidae > Umimayanthus > Umimayanthus parasiticus. The sequence goes on along the minus strand of JAOBRH010575788.1, from coordinate 7,371 downwards.
TATATCCAGCAAGTTGTGCGAGTGAACTGAGTTCGGCTGTCATTTTGAAACCCGTCAAAACAAGCTGATGTCGGTACCAGATAATACGCTATTGGTGTAGGCGTCCGAAAAACTGCTTTCAATTTGTCTAGAATGCTAGTTTTTGAGGAAGCAATAACATTTTCCCTATTATAAATTATGTTTACGAAATTTCTCAGTCTTCTGCAAAATGAATCATTCCCATTGCATTCAAGCTGTGTTTACTTGGCGCTATGACAAGATGGCAGCTGCTTTGACTACGCAATCGCTAGTCCATTGCTAGTGAAATAATTTCTAAGCTAATATCTCGGTACTATCTGAAATACCCCGTAGCACATGAACTCTGGCCAGGAAGTAATCGCGAAGTTCTGTTCGAAAACGTAAGCATAATTTCCGCGGTCAGCTGTCAACAAACGTAAGCTCAAATACTTAATTGTACAATTTTAACCCACATTCAATTGGCAGGATTGCTAAGCTGAAAATTGGAATTAAAAATAATAGTAAATCCATTTCAATATTGAGGAGCTTTCCCGCTACTTCGTTAAATCGGATCATGATAGTTTTTATAAGGCGCTTGTTATAGTCTCGGTGGAACATCTGCTCGAGATTCCAAGCCAAAAATTTGCTTTTATTACATTTTTGTTTATTGCGCCCATCAAACAGCAGCGACTTTCATTTTGCCCTAGTTATGTGTGTGATGCTTTACTAAAAACGGTACTGATTTTATCTTGTTCGTAAATATCCTAACAAAAGTTCAAAAGATCTTTGGTACTTCTTGTGAACAAATTAAGTATAACATTTTTTTCTCGAGATGTCTATTTATTATTTACAAGAGTTCCGCAACTCACTGGTGCAGTCGTCAGCAAGCATGCAGTCTCACTTTCTGAATTATTGTTTCGAATTTGCACCATGCAGCTTTTTAAATTTTGTTCGGTCCTCAATCCCTGGAATAAAAGCCATGATTGAAGACTTTATCAGTAGCTTGGCAACGGAACTGACTTCCCAGCAAGATGCATAACCAGAAATCATCAATACAAAGCAGTTTTCTTTACATCAAAGTTTACCGTGGTTATAACTACTAAACTAGTCTACAAAGAAAAAAATGGTATTTTAACTAAAAGAGGTATTGCTCAACTGAGTGCAAAAATAGCTGATTCTTTAAAACAAGAAAAGATCACATGTTTCCAAGACACATCTCAATCGCAGCTGGAATTAGGGCTTTAGTGTATTCATCTGTACGCATTCGCAAGTGATACGTCTTAAAAGCTAAGCTTGAAGACATTCTGGCCTTTTAGCGTAGCTTGTTAAAACAACATCTTACCGCGTTAATGACCTTTAGAATTTATTCCAAAACTTGCAAAAAAAGCTTTCATACTTTAAAAAGTTTCCTCTATAGCTACATGTTGTTTATTACTTTCGGTAGCAATTTTGACAGTTGCAAAGGCGAGAGAGCAGAGATTACGAAAATCTCTATTCAATTCTATAGGAAGCAATTAGTCTCTATGGTCTGAGTGAGCCTTGTATAGAACAGTTTTGTAAGGCTGCCAGACACCTAGATAAATTTGATTCCTCTAATTTAACAGGCGTTTGAAGAGTTTTGAATTTAGAAATTAATATTTTGTAAGCGAACAGCCGCTTGAATAATCGTTTGTTTTGTGCGTAATTCTTGAACTGAGGTTTAATATGTTTGTTCGAATTATTGCTTTCTACGAACAATGAAAATTACTTTAAATCAATTTTCTTGAGCTGCCATCAGCAGACACGACTTAAACTAAGAACAAAAATAGAATAATTCCGTCTAAAAGATTAAGGTTCAAAAACACATGATTGGACAATGAAAACAGAATTTTATTTATTGTAAGCAGTTCCATTTTTTTCAGAGCTCATCGTCTATCACCTTAAAGTTGTGTCTTCCTCCAAACGCAAAACCCCAAAGGACTCTTAATGTCATTTCTAAATTAAGATTTTCCACAGATGCAGAGCTGGACTGTCATGTCGATTAAAGTCTGCAACTATTTACATTTTCTGTGGGAATGAAAATAAATTATTATCTCGCAGTCAGGAAATGGAATCCTGTCTGTCTTCAAGGCGTAAATTGCATTGGTTCACCTACAACTACTATAAGACCGCTTGTATTTATTTTAAACCGAAAATATTTCTTGCTAGTAAAGTTTTCAAGCTTTAACTTTGTCGAAACATTAATCTTGGACAGTATAAATGCGACGCGCATGTCATCTAGTCTTTGCGCCTGAGCAAATGAAAACATCCTTCAAAAGCAATACCTTGTAAATTCTATGGCCGAAAATGATTATGTGTTATAGATCCCGGTAATGAATGCCGACTATTAAGATTTTGATATTTTGTTTTGCAAAGTTGTCAATGTTGTGATTTCTATGAAATATTTATAAAAACTTTACTGAAATTTAAAACTTTTCAAACAGTAAGGTGACATAAAAATAGATCCTTTTCCAATGACAGAAACATAGTTGGACATTTAATCGCAGATTCGCACCTACTTCAGCTCATATGATATATATAAGATATCTGTGAAACAATCCAACTCTTACTGCTGTAAATAGTAGTTCTGGTTTCTTAATTTGAAAAGCATATCATTGTGAAGAGAAAGTCTTTCTTAAGAGTTCCGAAGAAAACTCCGTCATAAAAGATAGCTATTGAGTATTACCATAATTGGGTGATAATGTCAATTTATCACTCGCCAAGAGAAAAGTATTTAAAATTTTTTAACTTTATTGACATAAAGACATTCTTAGACCAAATGCAAAAAAAAAAATTCAACAAAACGTGAACAAGATTTATCCTGACCTATCAGCTCGCCAGAGTGTAGTTATCTTTGCTTAGATTGATGAAGATTAATTTTGCTTAGTTTGCTGTTTTTTTCTTATTATGAGTTGCCGATTTAAGAAAGATAATACATTACCTGCTCATCATACCCGGACACATTTTCGACTCAAAGGAGAACAATCGTACCGCGATAAAATACATTTTCAATGTTTAAAACTCCTGCAATTTTAAAAGTGAACCAGTCAAGTTGCGCCAAATTGCGCTATTTTCTGACAACATTTGCCACAGGAAATCGGAAGCCAGTTCGTCAGATTTTAATGCATCAAACAGAAAGTTTTTGTGGTGAATTTTTAGTATCCATGGGCAAAACAGCACGTAGTCACTGTCATGTGTTAAAAGGGACGCGAGAATTAAGAGACCACTCCGAAGGACTGCGTGGTGTTGGTTCGAATGGAGATAGCACGACCTATACAAATGCAAATTCGTGCAACCGACTGAGCTTGTCAAGTATATAACAACAACCAGGCTATCAAATACGGCTTTATTTTTACCCTCAGCCAACAGAGGCGCCAGAAAGATTAGTCATCTTCAAAATCTTTCTGTTCCTCAGGGCTTTGGCGCGAGCAAAGTTGGTCCACTTAGTGCTGGTTCACAGCAAATCGAAAACTTTTGCAAGTTTTAGGAATTTGGCTTCCATGAAACTTAACCCTCCAAGTTTTGCTTTGTTCATTTAATTTATGCTAGTTTCTTCTCTACATTTGTAGATAATGACCCTCAATGTATACAAATGAAAGAAAACTGAAAACTTCCCAGCTGGCCACGTTTAACAATACAGCAAAGAGTTGGTCATGTTTTGACTGATAATGTATTTCATCATGGCGATTGAAAACAACATGCTGTTGTTTGGCGGTGGTTCGCTAATGATACTCATCGTTGGAAAACAAACAAATATTTTGAAAGCTGAGAGGGGAGAAGTCACTTTACTATCATGTTTTGCTTATCGGCTTTAAAGCTTTCTTTCTTGCTAGACGGAATGTCCCACGGAGATGCAAAACTCATTAGGAACCAGAAGTCGACTCAAACAGCGCGTTATAGAGATAAACACAATGCTTGTACCACCATGATGCCGTCTTTCCTTCATCTCTCCAACAGTATAATCAATTTAAAACTGATTAATTTGGGTTTTTCAAAAGCATCAGGTTCAGTCTGATATACATTGGCAACATGAATCCGGCCACTCTTCAAACCTCACCTACGTGAAGTGAATTTAGTTAAACGACCATTTAGATATGGTAGAAATCTAACAGCATGCGGGTGAAGCCCGTGGAAGGCGCCCCCTTTACTTAATTAGCTATATTTGGATATACGCGGAAGGGTATAGGTTTTCGAGTCGTTTCAAGTGGTCTCAAATTGGGTACATATTTTGACATTTTGGTCTAAAATTGGGTATCGCCGGTTTTAACTTTAAGACCATGCAAACTGTGGGAACATGCCGTAGTATCGTACATGTAAGAAAGTTTGCGGCCCTGAAAATGGATATAAATTTCATTGTCTCTCTCTCTCTCTCTCTCTCTACATATCTACTTACCTATCTACCTACCTACCTACCTACCTACCTAATTACCTATACCTAGATATTTACCTACCTATCTACCTATTTTCCTACCTATCAACCTTTTTTTAATATTTTTATTAACTTTTTATAAATATACATTTTACATACGCTAACAAAAATAAAGTAGAAGAAAAAATAAATAATTAAATAAGCCTTCCTATAATTATTAAACTTAAATTAACAGATTTTTGAAGTCTCTCGACTCTGCTTCATGACGTGATTTATCTTGTACCTACC
>JAOBRH010574677.1:0-15956 GCA_027575125.1 Umimayanthus parasiticus | reverse complement strand
CCTGAATTTTTTTCAGGCTTCTCTTTCGCAATTGCTTAAATTGCGTATCAACCGCGAAGATCTTTCATAACGTCATTTATATTACTATATTACAGCAACCGACAAAACTTATTGAATTTTCTATATTCTATATTAAATGGGACAGAAAGTCACGATAAAATAATTACTCGATGTCAAGCAAGAAGCAAATAATACAACGAAACAAAAAATGTATACCACTATAAATGCACCTCAGACTAATATTGCCCTTCGTGCTTTGTTTAACACTTACACTGTGGCACATTAATATTGTTCTATACTCTCTAGCGTATAGGAACAGAACCGATCAGTTATAACTACTATCATTATGTTAGAGGTAGAAATGCTGAGCTTTATTCTTCAACAGAAGTTTACAAACCTGGAAAGACATCTATCCTTGTTGCGCCAGCATCTCTGTTGTGGACATAACAGTAATAAGAATCAATAAATTTGAAAGACAACTAATCACAAATAAGACTGAACTCTCAACTTGGGAGCCAGGTGCTAATAATCACAAACACTATTCAAAATTTAATATATGTAACTTATGATCTCGCGAGTTGTGTTGTCGCATGTTGTCGCGTCTCTGTTTGAAATGCCAGAGTGTTTCTTTCAAACAACTTGCGCGTCAACACTATCATTTTCGCTTTCGGTTTCAAAACGGAAAGGCGTTGCTGCATCTGATAAAAATTTGTTTACGTTGCGTATTGAAGTCCATCAAGAGTCGCCTCATTCAAAAATCGATCAGGAAAATCTCAAGTAGCTCCAAATTTCTTCAACCCAAGCGATTAGCGGAACAAGTTAAGTTTGAATCGAGTGCCATTTCTTGGCAGTAGTGCACATTTAGGCATAAATTTATTGCGATTTATAGAGTAACAATCATCCCTGTTCATTTAATGTTGATTTGACAGGTTGAACCCACATTAAGTTACACCTCGCCAATCCCATCCAACCACAAAATCATTCCGAATTCGATTGGTTTCGACATCACGGCAGCTCACCTCGCATTGTCTACTAGCTCCGCCAAGGCTCCGAACAGGAATTCGTGTGTTGTGCTGTGTGACAAGATTAAAATAATTTCAGTGTGTTTTCATTCATTCATACACTACTTAAAACAAACAACATTGTTGCACTGTTGCTCCAGTGATCTAAATTTGCATGTTATCTCAAGACACGAAGTGCCAAGCCAAGCATGGCCGCGGACAGATGACAGATCTGGAAGAAGAGAGCTCGAGGGAAACTCAAACACCTAAAAATTCAGATCAAACCGTGTTCTACTATTTATCAGTAAAATAAACTGAGGTTTAATTGTTATAATACGTTAAAATCGTTTTACATTTGAGAGGTAGTAACTTGACTGGCGCTCCACCATTTGGGACGGTGGCACCATTTCAACTACAGCGGCGTGAACCGAAGCAAAACTACCACTAACAAACTACAAGTACAACTATAAATAAACTGCTCCCGTTAATAACACACCATAGGACATAAAACCTATTCAAGTTATGAAATTGAAATGTCTATAAATTACCTGTTCGTATGCAAATAATCGTATGTCAACTGCGCTCGTTGCAGTGAGGAGTAGTTGCTCATCTTGTAAAAGTTGTAAATGTATTCTTCACAAGAAAGAGTAACAAACTTTTCAGGAACAGTTTTAAGGCCCAGCAAATGAGCTGACAGACATCGTTAGCAACTGAATTGGGGAATTTTGGTGGATATATGAAGAACAAGTAAAACTCACAACTTTCAACAGAACCACGCCGCTACCTGTGACTGTGATCGAAGGCGAAAAATTGCATGCCTGCACTTTTTTATGACAGAGCGAGATTGTCACGTGAAACAACACGCGGGAAGGAGCTGTCGGAAGGCGATTGGTCCAAAAGTGCTTGAGTGACAGGTTACTCTCATCTGATTGGTCAGTGCCGCTAATTTAGTATGATATCATACTCAGCCGCACCCCCCTTCCACTTCAGTGTCGTCGAGAAGGTCGCCATTGTTTTTGGTAGATGTAGTGAAAGAAGTTTCTTCGCTTGGCGGAAGGCATTAGTTTCCGTTTAGTCGGTTTGAGAGCAATGGCAAGGTATGTTGAGATCTGGGGGTTCGATTGACGAGCACATCAATGTGGGAAACAGCTTTGATTTCGAATGGATGTCGCGTTTGATGTTGCCTTTCAGTCCAGAACGAACAAGGTCGTTCATTGTAGTTGTATTTTAAGAATTTCGTTTCAAATGAGTGATTGCATTTGTTGTTGTGATAGTTTGAGTTTATCAAATGGCTCTACTCATAACAGATATTAAAATAAACCCTAATTTGAACGAACATTTACCACAAATCACACTATAAAACGAGATGCAAAACCTGTGTTTGGTTCTACTTCTAGTAAAAACTAAAATGTAAATTTGTAACTGATAAAACCCACATCGTCACATGTGTTGTATACTTAGTATTCAAGTTTTGAATATTGTTGGCTGATTTTGAATAAGAGTTGAAATCTACTTACTTGTAGTCCCATTTTTGTCAGAAAAGGCCCTTAAGTGCTTAACAAAGTAAAGTAAGTGAAGTAAAGTTCATGAAAGCTGTCTGATTCAGTCGAGCCACTCGCTAGTCAGCGTTCGCTTGTACAGTTGTAGCCGGCCGTACATATATGCAGGTCACATATTATATTTCACGGTCTGACACGAACGATATAATTAATGATAACAAATTAGATGTACAACTTTACAGTTTTAAACGACAGTTATTTTCAAACTTGTTGATTCGAAGTTAAACAGTGCATTAACGACTCGAGTATGAAAGGAACTATGCTACAGTCGCCGAACGCTATTTAGTATTTTTCCTTGGGCTCCTGCCTTGGGTTCTTGAAGCTTGATGTTGATCGACCATTGACAAAACCTTTGTATTGGTATTAACTACATCATTTTTTTGTGTGAAGATTTCTAAATAATTGCCCTCATGGTTTTATGTTATTTCAAAACGTAAAATAAAATTGTCTTTTATTTCCTTCGTCTAATACAGGATTAAAGGACTGAATTGTGTCTTCAGTCGAGTGGGAGATCAAGATTAAGCCAAGACGTAATAAACCCGCACATTTCCACAATGGACCACGGCCACTGTATATACTTGTGATAACTTTCGCATCATTCATTCACCATCGGGACATTTGCTAAAAGAAAGTACGGCTATGTTGTGCTTCAACCTTAATTGGGGGGAAAAAGGGCAGCTGCTTCTCAGTTTTGAAACAGTTGTAGTGTATTTTATATATGATTGAATGTCGAACATGTGATACCTGACATATGAATGAATATTGAACTTCAAGTGTGGGCGGACAAACCTGCTTGGTTTTTGTCAAGAGGACAACAAATTCTTTATGCCCCGCTACGTGATATCAGCTGTACCGTTTATTATCATTATGCAGCTAAAATTGAACGAAAAATTTTCTTGTTTTTAAAAATCCGTCAGACAACACTCCCCAGTTGTCGTACGTTTTAGAATTTAAAGAATGTTAATAGCTTCGAAGCATTGAAGAGCTTACTGAAAGAATATTTGCCCAGGCCAATTGACCTTGCAATGCATTCACAAAGCTACAAGCCCCAGCAAAGAACCTAAAACTGGACCCAAAATACCACTTGTAGGGATGCAAACCAAACAACAAGTATATGATCAGTTGAACTTAAAGGATCGTGTTGTCGAGAAAAAATAGAAGTTGCCTGTAATTTTTAAAAATATGTACTAGATGGTGCAGGGAAACTGACAAAGTTTGATATACAGGAATTCAAGATGAGAGCAAGTTTTTAGTTTATCATTATCATTTAAGAGTTTTCAGCTAACATCTCCAAGTCTAAAAATTAACACCCAACGAACCTTAATTTTTAATCATTAAAATTGCCGACCCTTCTACATTTTATTGATATAAGAAACGTTATACAATTTCAAGTAGCTTGCGTGCGGAGAAGACCTGTATATTTTGAAAACAAAGTTTTCGGTTGATCCATGCTTTCTTTGTAATATAATACCATTATTTCGCCCTGCAGTCTTAACTATTGAGCAAAAGGCATATAATTCTATAAGGCCCTAATGACCTATATTTTTTCAAAAAGAGATCCATATTCATGTACTTAAAATGCTAAGGAAAATTAACAGTTAGTACAACCGACTGACCGACCTTAAGACTTAAGGTAAGGGAACAGAACCACACAAATTATTTTGGTAAGCCTGAGGAGGCTGCAACGAAAGTAGTAATGGTCGAGAACGCTAGTCCTATGCTGGAAAATAACGAGTGTAACTGCAGTAAAGCATAATTTGTTATTAGTATTATGAAAACATATTAAGCAAGCGCCCACCTATAGAGGATTTCCAGCTGGCAAGTTTCAAAAAGAATGAAATTGAAAGCATTCTAGGTTGGGGATAGAGGTCGCTAAACATTCTTTTAAAATTCTAGCGGATTTCTAGTACATATAATGATCATACAACTTGCCAAATCTAAAAGAGCCGAAAGATGGACGGATTTTGCCACTTGATTTTTTGGGGAAAATACCTACTCGACTCGTCGTAGTTTTGTGTGTGACATGGGAAGTCGGATTTGTTTCTGCTACTAATAATAAACTAAGGTAACCTGTTGAACTGGCGTGGTGTATTCTCTGGCCCGAGATATGTTAATCCTGGATATTTCTAGCTTGAGCTGGTAGATATTACCATATTTAGTCACATGCAGCAAAGCATGATGGGAAATATATATATTGTCACCTGCTTCCTTTGAAGTGCAGTAAAACTATCTGTCAGAACGCGCTTTAGGCTCTTGGAGGTATCAAATTATTTTAGCGTGTGTTTTGAATTTGGCCTTTTACATTACCACTAGATCCTCTTAAGCATAATATTGCGGTAGACGAAAACACGGGAACGTCAATATATTGCAAACAGTGTGAATAAGAACGATTTTGTCGGATGCGTGCGGCGTAGGATCATCGCTTTAATAATCGGTATAAACACGTCTTGTTTTCTTAGCTGTCTACATCCCTCTTTGAAATGTTTTCTAAAGTTCTTTCGTGTTCGATCCTTTTATTTTAATGTCTTTTTTATGATAAAAAGTTTGGCGGCAAACTTTCTTGGTGTTCATTTTTTTGGTTGGCTTTGTGTGTTGCTTAGGAACTTGGATCTATGTCATAGAAAGAAACTACATCGTATGGTTGAATACAATATTTAACCCGTATATTTTATTCATTTTAGTAAACTTGAAACAAGTTTATGTTTTGTAAGTTTAAGTTTTGTACAGGATTATAGATTTGGTAACGTATACAAAAAAACGGGACATTTGTTGTAATTTCCGTCGTCGGCTACATAATTAATTTTAGCCGTTTTATTCAATTTATATAAAGATGCGTCAGGTGTTTGATTAGACCATGTTATGTGCGGTATTGGCTGTTATTTTCCCATTGACACGGGCCGAAGTTTGTCACGGTTTTCACAATTTAAAAATGATAATGTAATTTAAGAAACAAAATTATTGACAGTTCTTTGTTTTAAAGCGAAACAAATGGTTTCTCATTTTTGTCAATCTCGAGCCTAAGAGCTGGCCGCGCACCGATCAGCATAATTAAGATCCCGTATGCAATTGAACAGGATAGAGTGAATTCCGCCTTGCATCAATTTTATTTGACACCGCGTTCACATAACATTTAAGCAAATGGACGCAACCCATTAACTAAGAGAATTGCTTTTGGTGCTTCTCCTTGCTGACGTAGTTCGAGACTAAAACCCTCGGTGCCACTATGGCTAATCCTCGAGGGTCGGTCCATCAAATTTGTTCACAAGAAAGGTAGCATTGTTGGATGATGGTGTGAGTTAGAAAGAAAGACCAGCGTTTGGCATGTGTTCCATTGAAATTAAAGAATTTACAGAAAGTCCAGGGTATATATTATTATTGGCTATCCAACGTTTTTCGAGGAGAAATGGGTTGTTTGACGTGACCTTTCTACATTTTCGCAACAATTATAGCGAGTAAACCTTACTCTAGAGTTGATCAATAGAAGCTTTAAAAAGTTCAGTCCTTCATCTAAGAAAAGAATAAAAGGACTCGTCTCTGCTAAATATCAATACTTGTGTCGGTGTCATATTATTTTTCAAAGCAGAGAGCAGCTGTTATAAACTCGTAAAAATTACCATTTGTTCATTTGGCTAAAAAAGTTTAACTTTATATCAAGACGCTCCCCAGACTTCAAAGTTTTTGAAATGCAGTGGAACAAGTGAATTTATTTTACAATGGTTTTCTCAGTTCATCCTATTTAACTTTAAACGATCCTTAACTAGATTGGGAAAAAATAGGCCTCGAGACAGGTGCATGTCCCCTAAAACAGACAGGATATTCGTAAGATGTCAATATTGACGTTTCTTGACGTCAGCTGCGTTAATTAAAGTTGCTTGAAACACTCTTAATTAACCAGTTCATGGTGACAAAATGCATTCACGACTGCCGGTTTTTTTTAAAATAATGTATAATCTCCGTTTGTACTGTACCTGGTTGATGATTAACGAAACGCTTGAAATGTGCTTTGAGCGTTGGGAATTAAATTGCTGGAGCAAATGAAAGGTTTCGATTTGTGTGTACGGTTGATTAGTTTATTGTCGCATTCGAACATATACCTTTTGTTTGCAAACAATTCATGTGTTTTACTTCCGAACTTCATAGAAATCCCCCTAGACGAAAAGTTTCCTTATAATTCATATCTTTCGAATTGGAAAATACATTTCGTGAAGAACCAGAGATGTTGGGATGAAATAAAGTTAATCCAAGAGACGCCACTTTGCCAAGCGCAAGGAGGATTTGCTTGCTGCATTATTTTAAACTGTCTTAAAATGGTAAATGTGTTAGTAATTGATTGCGAACCTTTTGCTGATTACGCGACGATTTTAGATTGTGTTTATGTACTGAATGACTTAATGAGTAGGTTTTTTGTGGTTACTCAGATGAGAAATGCAATTTGTAGAGTTCGAACGTTCGTTATGTTTTCTTGTGAGCCAGTTGAAATACATTTTTTAACCAGTTAATTATTTTTCTTTTGTTTAACACTGAAGTACCGGGCTGTGGTAGTTGCAAAAAGGATGTTGGTCAAGTCTACGATTATCCAGTTGCGCTTTTTAAGTTTTAAATTTTATTTTTGTTGATTACTGATGTAAGTTAGTTCTGCAGATGCTTGAAAAATCACGAGTTCTGGATTAGAATAACTCCTTTTTTAAAAAATTTATCCTGCTTCCATCCAATAAAACAAAAAACAGTACATTTATAGAGCTACAGCTTGTACAGCGAGGCCAGACTAGAACAGGCCGGGTGTCTTTCAGGGTACACTGACTCGACAAAAACAAATGACATCAAAAAGTTATATGACAAGAAAATGAAACTTTGGCTATCAATAAAAAAAGGTCTTGGAAATAACTATTTTAGCTAAACTACATTTAAAAGCAGCGGTGGAATATGATTTGCGTGGTTTTGGCATCGGTTGCCGTTGCTACTGATCACGTATAATGAATGGTAGAAAAGTGATATGCCTCGCTTTACTTTCATTGCGAAAACTGATGCAGTCCTTTCTGTCTGTATGGTTGGGTTTTGTTTGGTTTTAATACGGTTGTTGCTATTGCGCATGCGCTTGTTCGACTACTAGGTTAGGGAGCAGATAACGGAAAGGAGCTTTATGACTACAAAGTCCTTATGCACTACAGATTCCTAGTTAAAAGGCCATGAAAATGGTCTTCATTTGCTAGGCTTCAAGTTAAGTATCTTCGCTTTTGCTGGAAAATAGAGTAATTATTTCTTAACAAAGGACACGTTTCAAATTGATCCATTTTAAGTTCAATATAGTATTTCAGCAGTGATTTATGGCTTTTGCCGCAACGATTTTGCAAAAACTAGAAATGTTAATTTTTGAACCTGTTGTCGAAAACCTGTGCCGTGAACGTTTAGGCTGCTTGTCTTAAGACAGAGTAGAAAAGGTTGGTGGTGTTCGTTTCAAATTTATCTTTGAACCGTGCCCTAACACCCTTACCCTTTCCACCATGTATGGGAAACAACCGTTTAACTCCGCCATTATACATCGGATTTTGACGAAAAAAAATTCTTTAGAAGGTATTGACACGGAAACTATATCTTCAAAACAAGAAGAATAGTTTAAAGCTAAAACCTTCGTTCTTATAATTTTAAAACTCCGTACAAATCCTTAAGTTTTATTTAAGGATTCCTATGGAGTTTTAAATTTTGACTACGAACGTTTATAAAGGCTTGACCTACTCTTTCTATTTTGATTATAATTTCTCTGTAGAAATCTTTTTTCTTCAAAGTCCGATGTATAAGTGCGAAGTTATGAAAGTTGAACAATTTCCCATACATATGGTGTAATCAGTTTTTGCTGCGGCTGTCCCATAAATTAAAGATGGCGACGGAGACCGTGCTATGGTTTGTTAATAAGATGAGATCTTTCACAAAGCTTGAGCACTTTTCTGTTTGAAAATGTAGCATGAAATTCGTTGTTGCAGGTGTTTATGTGCGTATCGTCCTGTCATGGGTGTTTTCCTTGTAACGCATGGGCTAGAAGAAGTGTCCCTTGTTTCAAACATTTCTTTTGTCCTGTTCTGCTATGCCTCGACTCCATGCTGCTGAAAACTCGCTCCAGGCTTTATGAATTCTGTGTATATCATCATTCCAACGCAGGCTTTTCTAGTGAAAATTACCGAAACTTAAAAGGAACTTTCACCGTCAACTATTCTTCTGTTCAAAATAATAACGTGACCTTGGGTTTCGCCCAATATAACATTAACCTTGTGGTTCATGACTTTCCGTTGTGATATTGGTAGCCAGACGTTTGGCCACTCGGTTGGTCACGCATTGCTGAATTAGGCGTTATTATATATCAAAAATGGCTACATAGACACATTTCAAAAAGCTGTACACTTCTTTGCACTGAAATTGATCTGATGTAATATATTGTAATACATGACAAAAGTAAAGACTACTCAGTTTAATATGGTTAATCAGAATTTAGATGTTTGTCGGTTATTAAAAAAAAAGATTTAGATTTCTCTAGTTAAAATTGAACCAATAATTGGCAGTGAAGATTGTGGAGGTTATTATGCTAATATAGTTCCTTTTTCAGATACGAGAAGTGGGCTTTCACAATTGCACAATGGATCGGCTTCTACAAGAGAATAAATCCATAGCCAGATGGACCCCAGACTTGGGTTAAAAGCGAAGATGTCCTGCAGAAACTGGTGCTAAACGTGCTGCGACAAGAGTGCGTGGATAGTTGTGATCTTGGATGACGTCGACCGTTTTGACAGCGCGTGATCAAATGTCGATCACATTATGGTCATCCAGTCTTGAATGATACGAAATGCCCTGCTGTAGTTCTTAATTGCTTGTGTTGTTGCTTTATGACAAGAACGAAGCAATCAAGACCGTGTTGATTCCCGGGTCGGGCGATTGTGTTTCTTACGTCGGCCTGTCACGGGTCATTGAATATTCCTATAGTCATGTAGTAGGGTTGGTTATTCATGGGACGGTGTAAGAACCTGGGATATAGCCATTCGAGTGGTTGGTGCAGTGACAGTTCATGGTGGCTGCAGTGTTACAGGTCTCGTTATAGACGCCTTTCTCATGTTTTTAATTTCTATTTCTTTAAACTTTATCCGAATCTGAGTACCTATTTGAGTCATGTTGCGTTTCAGGTAAACGTCTAGCGTTTTGGAGTGGGCGTAAAAGAATTGCCCGGTCGGGTTTGGTTGTCTGTACCTTTTGGTTTTGGGAGACATGAAGTATGCATGCAACTTGGTAGAAAGTATGCATCGTTCTTGAGTCTTTTGTTTTTCAAAACATTTAATTTGTGTAATTATTCTAAAGAGTGATGCCGCTAATTAACGCCTCAATCTAATAATTCCCTCTTGGATTCACAGTATTCCAGTTTAATCGTTAGTTGACGACTCGGTAAAATTCCAATAGTTTCAATATACCGTACTTATTCGAATAAACATTCACATCGAATAGACAAGACAAGATGTTTATTAGGTCCTTGTTCTGCTAGAGTACATCGGTTAGAATCCTAATAACTTTTGAGTAATTTAAACGCGCTAAATGTATAGATAGATTTTTGCACTTTTGTTTTCAGTTGGATGTCAGGGCAGAAATTGCTTGTGTTCGTTTTCCAAGACAATCAGATACGAATTTCGCTACTTTAATACTTTTCCTCGCTGGGTTGATTAGTTTGAGGAAGAGCATTTCTTGTGATAATTTATAGGCATCGAAGTTGCCTTTTGACTTCATTTTCGCGAAAAGAGTGTCTCGTATAAGCGCCCACCCTGATATAACTCCCCTTCCCCCCACAAAAAAGAAAAAAATAGAAAAGAAATTGTAAAATACTAGGTATAAAGTTAGAGCAGTGTTCCTTCTTTGTTTTATTGGGAAATATACTTGCTGGAAATGTGTGGCTGAAAACAGTAAAATTATAATAAACTTCCAGCCTGGAATGTAATGAGCGCCGACCTCGGGTAAGCACCCACCCTAAGGGTACACAAATTAAATAAGTGCTCGAGGCGCTTATTACTCGGGCCTGAAGGCAAGAAGAAGGTTCTAGTTCGCGTCGCGGTTGGTCCCTGCCCGTACTTGGTATATGCGAGATGATTTGAACTAATATGGAGAATACTTCTCGATAGTTGCAGCTTTCAACAGATGAAAGAGTTGAGAGGCATTTCGGAAAATCTTGAAAACAGCCAGTACTTCGCTTTCCGGAATTTTTGTTTACAACGCAAAATAACTCGTTTAAATATTTTCACCTATATATCGACAATTCAGTATCTACTTGTTTTGACTGAAGATTTTAATAGGAAATGCTTACTCAGCAAGTTTTAATAACTAAGTAAGCTCTGCAATTTTGCTTAATAATGAGCTACAAGTGAAATTATGGTGCTTGGTACAGCTCGTGTGTCCAGATATTAGTTTTAAGAATCTAATAGAGATGTCAAAGTAGGAATTGAAATTTGAATACTTGCGTGTTTAATACTTGCATGTTTTTACTTAGAGATGTTTATAACTGAATGTAGCTTTGCCTAAGATTGTTAGGTTACTTTTTTTCCTGCCACACATTTCTCGAAAGTGGGGGGTAGCCCAAGCGCTTTGTTCAGGGGAACATGTTGTTAAATGAAAAAAATTTCACCTTCAATAACTTTTTTATACTTTTATTTGAATAACACTATGATGACATCAAACATAAGTATTTACCATGTTTCCTTGACTAAGCACACGGGTGCATATTTAAGAATTTATCCACAGTGGGGGTGCCTATTCGAGGTGACTATTTGACATAATAACTTGAGAGTTGAGACATATTTTTGTCTGCTTAAAATGTTGCGAGTCGGACTAGGCTGAGATTTCGAGCTAAAACTCGGAGTATTCAAGTCTTGATTATTTTCATATAGTTGGTAAAAATTCACTTGTTTTGACAGGTGCTAATGGAGAATATGTAGTCGGCAAGCTTTAATGTATACTGACAGACAAGCTGTTGTCTTGCAAGTGTACTCAATTAGGAAATTATTATATTATTTTAAAGTAATGTTGTTTGGCACAGCTCATCTTTCCAGGCACTACTTTTGAAATACACGTAGATGTTAAAATAGTCGAGCTCTTTGTATGTTATTGTCAAGCTAACTGAAAGTAGGCTATTTAAGTGTACGGCAAGCCGGCCCGAGTCAGGCTATGTTATAGCCTCTTCAAATGAATACGGTACTTTGTATGACAAGGGAATGCTCGCGTGCTGGCAGGAACTGGTTTAGAGGTTAAGTTCGAACTAAAAGTTTATTTTTTAAGATGGTGGCGTCCTGTAAATAGAAAACGATTCGGTTTATTCCATTTTTTGAGGATCAGCTTGAAGGTAGTTGAATGAGAGAGGGAGGTAGTGTAAGTGGTGATATTCGAAGTCGGCAATGTGAAATTGGTCGTTTTGGGATGGTAGTTGCCTTGGGTAGTGAGTTCAGCCAACCACGAAACTTTGGAGACAGTAAAATAATAAAAGACGGACATTAACTAAAGTTAAATTATAACTAAGTTTTTCTACTAAACGTAATAAGACAGAGAGAGTTTCAGAAGTAATATTTGAATACTTTTAACAGTGTAAGTGTCTTGAGCTCCGACAGATAAGGCAACGGATTTCGGTCTGTGTTGAAGAGAGAGAAGACACTGACGAGAATGGCAAGTATTGCCTGTTTTAACTGGATCCTTTGGCGTTTCTAAGTTTTTATGGCGATTCTCTAAAATCCTAAACATTAAAACCCTAAGCTTGTCTAAGTTTGGAATGGGTTTTGGGTGGGGCAATAAACGGAGAGGTTGGTTTTAGCCAGGGGATCTTTTCAGCGGTATAAAGGCGAAACGCTGCTGGACCATCGGATGCTATCTGAGAAGTAATAACTAATGTATACCGCGAGTACCTATAAATTTAAATGTTGCAAACACCACTTGTGCTATACCTTCTTAATTTTTTATTTAAGTTACGGTATTTAAAGTCACAATGGACCTAAATAGAAAAGCACTTGTAAAGTTGTATACACTCTTTTTTATATAGTAAAAGGTCTATTTTTTGGACTGAGGCTGAATGTTCTTTTAAAAATATTTTGATATTTCAGCCGCAAATATCCTTAAACATCATTGTTAGACTGGGTGTACATTTCCTATTTGCCATTTGCACAAACCAACTGGAGGTACAAAAAATTAGCGGCTACACTGTCCGACAAGAAAGAAATATAACAAAATCTACAGGCTCTATAAATAGCCTTACTCGTGCCTGGTAATTGTTTTAAAATAGACGGAAACAGGCACAGCGTATACGCTGATCTCACTTGTTCACTACAGTTAGTATATTATTTGGTATTAAACTGTGCCACAGAGACGCCAACGCGAATTGATCTCGCGTAACGCTTGCGATGGACAATCGTCACACGAAACGAGTTTGACCCGGATTTGACTCATAAAAATACTATTGCTTCAAAATATTTAATATCAAATACATGTAGGCTTTATCATTTGTATTTGTATGGATATTGGATGTCATATCTTTATGAATACTAGTTTCACAAAAGCTATGAATTAAAAACTTTGATATTACGAGAGAGAAACTAAATATACCGTAATTGAGGCATGCAGGTGCATACAGCATGGCGAGACTGCAACTAACTCGTTCTTGATTGAAGCAGTAACTTCGGGACCCGCCCGTGTTTTGGCGACCGTTTATTGTTCGTTTGCACTCGTCATAGTGGAAAAACTTGGTTAACCTATTCGCAGCCTAGGACAATATATTATGGTAAGATTGCTGAGTGGGAAAAAATACATGGGTCAATGAACATGCTTAAAAATACTTTGGAGAAAAACTAAGGTGACGGCCATATTGGTGTCCCTTTTGAGCCTGACACCAACATGGCGGCCAAAACAAGTCTTCAGCTATGCACAATTCTGCTATAAAGCTAATTTGGTTTTGTTACAAATCGCACTAAATATAATTTTTCAGTGTTTCGCACGGCGTTAAACTTTTCAATGTGCACTTATTTAATAATTTTCGTGTCGGTAGTTGCAAAGGTGATGCCTCCAAACTCTGAAACAAAACGCTGTTTTCAGCCCAAACTTTCGAAGATTGCATATACAACAGAGTTGTAAAACCCCGTCCACACGAATGCGTTTTCATTTGAAAATATTATGCAACTTTGTGTTACGGATATGGCTATCGTCCACACATATATTATGAAAACACTGGCCGAAAATGCAGCTTTTCTAAAACGCTCTCCAGAGTGGGATTTTCTAAAAGCGATACCGTGGCCTGTTTGTGTGGACGCCTGGACTCGGTTGCTCGAAAGTTGGTTAAATTTAACCCAGCCCCAGGGTTAGGCGAAACTTCAAACTCCGTTTCCTTACCGCGGAATACAAATTCCATTCTCTATACAGTATTAATGAAACACTGTAAGGAATCCCAGTCACATAAAGTCGAAAAATTAGCCCAAATCGGTCTATAAAGAAGTAAATCCAACCGTACGTTAAAGTTTTAACCCCAGGTCAGCGCTAACCCATTTTCGAACAACCGGGCCCTGAAAACCGAACTTTTCGATAACGATGACGTTACATTATCGGTCCCAATTTTCTTCGCGCAATCTTTATCAACAATTTCAAAATGGCGGACACGCGCTTCATTCAGTTGTCTTTCGTGCTTGGGTTTATTTCGAGCCTTATTGCGTGCTTCCAACTGAAAATATCACTCCTATTCATGCTGGTTCTCTAAGAACAGGACAGACAGCTCTTTCAAAATTAAAACCGTTAAAACGACTCGTTCGTTGACCGCCAAAAACGGCTTCTTACCAGCATTTTCAAAACAATACAGCGTATTCGTGTGGACGGGCAGAAACGGTTTGAAAACGTTCGGTGTGGACGCGATCTTCTATGAAAACGATACAAAAATCGCAATTCCAAAACAAAAACGCTTACGTGTGGGCGATGTTAAAAAAAAACATATAACAACCAGATACCATCGATATAAATTTAGATTTGACATTTTTCGTGACGCCACGTGCAACCAACTATTTTGGCTTTAGCGACTTTTAGCAAAGCACGTACGAACGGCGCGACTTGTGAATATTCACACTTCCACGGTATAACTTTGACATTTGTCAAGCATTAAACTAAGTGACATATAACCCATTCCTGCTCCGGATGTTGCAGTTAGGCTGCAAGTAATAACAGAAACAAACCTTGAGTGAATTCGGTTCTGAAGACATTAATTGAACTTGTTGTGAGAGGGATCCATGCGCTGTGTCTTAGATTCGATCTTAGATATTCACAGTCCTATATTAAATAAAAGTTTGTTACCAGCCACGTGTAGCCGTTCTTAAAAGGGAATTGCTAACTTTACAGTTCCTTGTAATTCTATTACTGGTTTCACTCGTTTTCATATTGAATTCAAAGGCGAAACTTGCAGACATGATGGCACTATGGTAATACACTGGACTGGTGACAGGAAACCGCAGTAAACCGTCTCGGAGTTGGAGTAACGTGGTCTTCTTTTGATAAAATTATCTTTTGGTGCCACTCGTAATACAACTTTCAAAGCTCCGCACAGATTGAAGCTTGTTTGATTTATTTTTAATTGTTTGTGTTTGCTTAAACTTTTGGCTGTAAAATAGTTTACTAAAGTATAGTTTTTAGTGTCGGTCGAAGGCGTGTTTGAAACGATTGATTTTGACCAATACGTGCACAAGAATACGGCGTTAATTACACGGCGTTAATTGCGCACTTATCAAACAAACGGTTGGTTCCTTGGGTTACATCTTCTTTCCCACCAGGAATGCACGAAAATTTTATAGATTAGCGAGCTTTTTTTCTGGAGTTGAAACAGACTTAGTCCCTAGAAGGTAACATTAGGAATATTTATACATCATTTCAACTTACCACATTTATTAAAACCACTATTAAAGTCCCTGATTGATGTACTTATAGTTACTGTGAAGGACTAAGCTATGTTCACACGGTACCGGGAGAATTTTTGACCCGTTGAAAATTCGTGTGTTTAGGTGTTTCATCATTTTTCATTCACACGGAACCACGCTAACCCTACGAGAATTAAGACGCGTAGTCGAGTCGAGGACAATTTTATAGCTGTACGGCAGAAAATTTGACGGGCGGCCTGGTGGGTGCGCCCTTTTCTGTAGACAGATCGAGTGATCCACAGCTCGTTTTGATCTAGTCGGCATGCAGGGCACTCTTCACAATTTTAGTTTCTCATCTAATTAGAAGCAATTGTCTTTTCCTTGCCACGCCTTTACTTTCGCAATATCCGGTGGTTCGTGTGCCTGCTGCACAATTTGTTCCATCAGGGAGCCTGTGACTTGCTATTGTTGTTATTGTTGTTACTTTTCTTCTTCTTCTTCTTCTT
>JAOBRH010573566.1:0-15967 GCA_027575125.1 Umimayanthus parasiticus | reverse complement strand
AAGCGAAAAAATAAGTTTTGACAGCGTTTTGACAAAGTCCGAAAATCCAAGATGGCCGCCATGAAAATCAAAGATGGTGCCTTAGTGACGTCACAGCTGAGGTATGATAGTAGCAATAGATTTATCTCACGACGCTTAATTAGTGGTGTAGGTTCCATGTCTATATTCTTTTATAGTTTTTAAGAAACGGAGGGGGGAGTTTGACGCCCCCCCCCCCCAGTCCAGGGACGGCCAAAAAAAGCCCAGTCTGAATGGGGTTAACGGATCAGTGGGGGCATTGCAACTGATTTTTATCTCTTTAATCGATACTCGTTTTGCAAAAAGATAGAGACTAAACACGCATGTAAGTATTTAAGAAAGCACGTTTATTTTTTGCTAAAAATTTCAGTGACCAAAAGCATTACATATAACCAACGAATAGCTTCTTGTTCTAGTTTTCAAAAGCTGATATTAGTAAGCATATTGCAAATTTGAATATTTGCGCTCTCTGATTCATAATGTGGCTAAGATTATCTTGCTTTTAACTTAATACGAATTCGGTTTTGATTCACCAGTTTTTGAAACTTGGGCCTATCTACAAGACAAAACCCTCAGACGAGATCTAGATGTCTTATTGGCGCTACATGGGAATAAACGCCTGACAAGTTATCATTTAAGACTTGTTTCGAGCCATTTCTAAGCAGAATGAAGAGGGAGATTTAAACCACGGGTCCATTGGCCAGTTACCTCAAAGCTCAAGTGTTTTTTTAGCAGTGTTCCTGTTAAACCCTTTGAACATTTTATTTGAAGTTTTTAAGTGCCCGGTACGTGGTTCTTGAATTAGTTTCGTTAAATAAATGTATTGCTCTGCAATAATTTGTCTTAGATGCGAACAAACATTTATGTGCCGTGCACCCGCTGAAGCAAATCTGCATTTTTAAGTTTCTGTACAATTATATTGCTTATGCGAATTGACATTCAGGAAAAACAAGAACCGTTGTACACTCCGCTAAACCCTTGCGCTTGAACTGCTCTCATCCGTAACAAGGCGAGGCTTTTCGAAGACCAGTCTCGGACACGCGGTTGTATGCATTCTTCCTTCTCAAAGCCTGGAGACTTGACGGGAGAAACTGATCGAGAGAGACTGGATCCTATGCTTGTATTCCATGACGTCGGCACGGCCCTCGATCCGCAGCAAATGCTGCCGGGCGGACATGACCTGCATGAGTGGACTGGGCTCGAGAACGATCTGAGACTTTCAGAAATGGTTTTAGAACCTGGTAAAGAGCTAATTGGACAGGACGAAGGCTGCATTTGGAAGAACGGGAGTGGAGGAGCGGGAAAGCCACCCTCGTGCGGGTAGAAAATCCCTGTGTGGAAGGGGTAAAGTCCACGGGGGTTTTGTCGCTCTTGCTTGCGATGCTTGGCTCTGCGGTTTTGGAACCAGACCTGGAAAATATAAAATTGCAGTGAGAAAACTTTAATCAAAGATTAAAGGGTTAGAAGCTTGGTTTAGTAACAGCATTTATGTAGAACAATCTTGGCTATCATTTTAGAAATCATGGCTGTTGGATAAGATGATCACTTACAGTTACATGACAAGCAACTGGTGTTTGAGTAGAATAAGCTAAACTTTCAGCCAATCAGGACGGAATATTAGTCCTTCCACGCTTGTGTCAATGTTAAACACAAGTCTTGAGTTTATAGAACACGAAGCATGATAGATTGGATAAATATAACCATTTTTGCTTTCATAACTTTTTTATTTAAATGTTATCCTTAAAATTGGCTTTGGAAAGATGACATGTGTAACTCGGTAAAGATGTTCTAGATTCAAACCATAACAGTTGAGTGCCTTTTTTCCTTAAACTGACTGTTCTGCTTTAAGCGAGAATTATAAACTAAATAACGAACAGCAATCGTACAGGAATTGTCTTTCTATCACTGTTTTGAGAGTGCACCGCCAATTGTTTTGAAACAACTGTGTAAATTCAATGGACAACAGCCTTCACTGAAGTCACTTCGTGTATGCAGCTTGTCTCGGGTATGGATGACAGATGTCGGACAAAAACTGTTTGCTTAGAATTAAGAACGAAACCACATTTAGATTTCAAGGCCTCAAATGCTTACCGCTAATTTGTAACTGGGATCAGACAACAAAGTTTTGTCTTCGAATTAATTGAAAAATTAACAATTGTGCGACAACACAGAATTAATTTAGCCCTGAGGGAAAGACAAAGAACTCAATGAATATACATCAGGTTCTGATTGTTCAAAGCATTCTTAGCGCTATCAAACGGATAATTCCTTATCCCAGAGCCTATAACATGGCCTAAATTGTTAACGCTCTTTAAATCTGATGGATAAGGATATACATAACATTCGCTTAACCTCGGTGAATTGCAACACGCGTTATAGAAGTAAAGTGATTTGTGGGTAATTTAGTTTCAAAAATATAGGCCGTTGCTGAAAAATATAAGCGAACAAAATGCTACACATTTTAGCAGAAGAAATGTGAGTTTTCTTCATAAAAATAAGATCGATTACTCAGTGATTGTGTTGCCAGACCAGCTCGTGAATTCAACTCGAATACGCAGTCACCGGATTTTTCTATTCATTCTAGAAGGCACTGTCATTGTGATCCTTTCAGTAAAATGCTCATAAATGAAGGTAACTGGCTAGTAGTTCGTTTTAAAATGTTAAATAATTATCGAACCCGAATATAAAATTGAGTTAATCAAAAGTTCGATAAATAGCTTTAGCGTGTTTAACCAAAATCTGATTAAGAGAAGAAGTTTGCATTGCTTTTAGTGTCATTAGTATTTCGCTGTGTTGAAATATTTATGTGAATAAGACGTGTGCTATAACAAAACTGTCGTCGATTATTCAACTTTGCCCATTTTTTGATAAATTTGAATTTGCTAAGATCTTTTGAACACATATGCCAAACATTTTGATTCCTAGTGATTGTAGTTCATACGCAAAGCTGATCACAAGTTAGTTCGTTTATTTTTCGATTTTCATTTCCTTCGCCTCTTCTTATTGTAGATCTATGGTATTCACACTTTCTTGTGTGAAAAACATTATTTACTTAATTTATCTGAAGAAGATACAAATTTAAATGAGAACAACTCAATATTAAACTATGGCTTTGTTTCAAACTCTGGACAGTCTTACGAAAAGAAAAATGTAAGATAAGATAAATAAGTTAAAATGAGTATTTTTTTTAAAAAATGTTTTCATAATCCTAACCTTAAAACTAACAACACAGCACAGTGAAACTCAATTGCATCTGTCTGGGTTTTTTTTCAGTGTGAAATAATGGATCTTCAACAAGTCCGATATTCGTTGTCCTTCAGTAGTATTTAGTTCAATTCAACCTCAAATCATTCTTAAATGGCCCGGTTTTTATTTTGAAACGTGAAACAAATGTCCTAGTTGAAAACCTGTCCGTTTTTGTATATTTTAAACAGAGCACTGATTAGCCTGAGATTATTCTTAGCCTGTTCTTAAACTTGAACAAATCTGGCTGAACCACGGTGTTCTTATAAAGTTTGTTCTTATAACAAGAACTGAGAAAAATGCGTGTGCTCCCGAGCCAAGAAGAATGGCTGAAATGACGATGATGCATGACGGCATTCAGAAACAGATCTTCTTCAACTGAGCTATACTAAACTGAATATATTGTAGTAGGGGCGTCTTTAGTTTCAAACCAAATACCTTAGATTGAACTTATCTTTTCCTCATCAGTGATTTAGGCAAAGTTTCAGTTACAATATCGAGAACACAATGAATTGGCGTTTTAAAATGCAGGTTACAAGCTTGTGTTGAGCGCAGCATAACTGGTCCATCCTCAGTAAACAAAGCTGGTTAAGATTTAATAAACTCTCTTCTTAGGGCCAATACGTGAGCACTAAAGCACAAACGCACAGAGTCTTCTTATTTGTAAAGAATAATGTTATAGATAGACTACATTGGTAGCGGTTACAGCATCTTAGCGTATAGCATGGGCAAACTCTTTGTCCTCACAATCACTGCTGAATTAAGAACGCAGATGTGACCATCATTAGAAATACCCGGCAGATATCGGTGAACCCTTGGTTACATTTCTATATTTGAGTCTAGAACAAAGAGATAAGTGTCGTATATGAGATGTTGTATGAAATAATAGATGCTTTGGCAAAACCTCTAACAAAACCCAAGTAGAGAAGAACACGCTGATTTAACTACTTAATACACGTTCTTGAAATTGTAAAAATGCTGTTGCGTAGTTAATATGAGAGCCCTCGCTGAAGAGAAAACCAAATGTGAGCTCTGATTTCTTAGAATTGCTTGGCTGAAAAACAACCCAAGTTTAGCAGTACAAAATGCGAAAGCAAGACAAAATCTGTTAAAAGAGCCAACACTGAGCTTGACCATCTACTGAGTACATCAATGACGATTCTTGAGTGAAAAAAATCGAGCGTAATTTGTATGTAATAACCTTTTAATACGGTGTATGGACAAATAGTTCAAAACATGTTGAAAAAAGCCTGAGTTATAAGAACGACCTTCGTTGTTTTAAAGTTGAAGTTGAGCTATTGATAAATACCTTTGATATATTAGGCATTAGTTGAGCCATAAGAGCTCTTCTATTGAAAGAGCCGAAGAATGGCTTCGTTGAAAATCTTACATTAGAAACAAGAAGCACGAAACTGATGGCTATTCAAACGAAAGTGATTGATTCGTATATCATTATAACCGGTTCTGTACGCTTAACACTTTAATCCTCGGAATATCTCTCAAACACAGGCAAGTCTTGCCCAGACAAATCACATTGTACGGAACAGTTTTGCTTATTGCATGTAACGTCTTATTATTTATACTAAATTACCGTTTTAGAGCACAATGTATTTGTTAGAAATACAATGCCGAAGAAAATTATAAAAATATGAAAAAAATTAAGTTGTAGATGAGTGGCACTGACTGAAGTTTTGGTGGTAGAGGAAATGAGAATTATAGAAGACACACATACAACGGGCACTGTAATTATTGTGGCAGGAAATTAGAAAAGAGATAATAAAAGAGAACACACAACCGCCTAGAAACCAACCAAAGGAAAGAAAATTACGTTATTAGTAGTTCGTAACAGAGAGCTCAGTTCTAATTGCAACTTGCAGAAATTTATCCTTTTGCAGAGCTATTTGATAGTCCGAACAGGTAGCTGTGTTCAGTTCCACGTAGCGTTGCCTTTGTCTTCATCAGCCAAATCGTCGTGGGACACATATGCTTTTCGTGCAATTAGTGTTGATAGTTTCTGATTCACTATAAAATTGGTTCACTTCATTTAGTAGATAAAGACAAAACAGCTTAATTTTTTGCAGTTCATGGTAGAATAACTATAATCCAGTTGTCATACGCAGCTTCATTTCTTAAAGTCATTCCCTTGGTTCTGTCTCGTGGCCCTTTCTCCATTAACCTAAGTATTAAACACTTAGAGTATAATACTTTAGATACAATACAAACAATAAATTCTTGTAAAACAGCTTCTCCATGCATGTGCAATCTGGCTGAATATGGACTGGTTGACAATTCAACAACTTCTTATACAATCCTTATTTTTACTTGATATCCAATTTGAAAACAACCAAAACAATGGCTGATGGTCAAAGGTAAGATCTAATTCTATTAGTGTTTGATTTTTTTCTGTAAATAGTTTTGGCAGATGGCACCCAAATTCTTTGAGGGAAAAAGTGGCAATGTAGTGATAAAGGGTGAATGGCGCATATATAGCATTTCTGCAGTAGAATTGAACAGAGAATGTGCCATCTTATTTAATAATTTGCACTATTTACTATCAATTAGAGCGTAGATTCCAATACTAAGACGCTGAGTCACTTTCGTCCTTTAACAGTTTTTTTATGAGCTATTTGATCCTTCAAAGACCGTTTCACTGAATCACATTTTAATTACCATAAGAGTTCTGTTTGTCATAGTATGACACATTAGTTCTTTTTGTTTTCTTGTCTCTTCAAAACCTTTGGTGTTCTATTCAGTTTAAAGGGTGTTTTGTAGACAATGCATTAAAAAGAGCTTCTAAAAATTCTTTTATCAATACCTTGAAAGACTCTGCCGCTTGCCACCGGATTCTTTAACAAACAAATGATTCATAATCCAGTGGAGTTCTGTAAATAGTTTGGTGGCACAAGCGATCTCCTATACTTGTTTTATCAACATTTCGTAGTGTTTCCCCAACAAGGTGGGTTCATTGTAAGCACTACATTTTTACATCTTCTGTTATTTATTCCTTGTCAAAAATTCTTGGACGTGACCTAACAGGAAAGAATCTTTGGAACATTCAATCGCATATTAATACCATGACTGCCACGTGCCGCAAAAAGTGTTTCATTCTCTTCAATTGTTTTCTTTCATTACGCCATGCTGAGATAAACATTCACTAATTTCTGGTTTTGCAAAACGAATGTTCTAATGTTCTAAATTCATGTTTCTTAGCAAGTCAATTTTTGTTATAAAAAACATGTTTGCAACAAGATAACATGTCTTTCTTTCGCTTTTACACAACGCTGAGGTTTTGGCATCTGTAATATATGAAAGTTAGTTTATGAGAACGCCGGTACGAAATGCAATCGATAACAAAGTCTTGGCCTCCTCCTTTTATAGAAAGGAATTGGTAATCAATTTTGTTTGCAAGATATTTTTAAGAGCTTGAAATTTTTCTTGCAAAGCGTTTGACTAGAACAAAATCATCGGCTTTCCTTGAATTTTTCTACCTTGAGATTGCGTGCAGAAAGAATTAAGATTTTTCCCATATAGGCGTCGCACTGTCTTATATTTAGGCGTGATTAGAATCTCTCTACTGGTTGCGGCCAAATATTAGTGCCATGTTTGTGATATTCCGGGTGGATAGTAGTTGCACTTATCATTAATTCTGTCATAATTACTTCAATCATTTTCAATCAAACCGTTACATTATATTCTAACCAATTTAGTTATAGGCGCGGCCATTGAATTATTGCCACTACGTTTAACGAAATGATAGGCGAAGAGAATTAGAATTAGGATTATCAATATATGTGGAAGTTTGCTTAAAAATTGAGACGATTTTGTTCAAATTATGTACACCTATGAATGCATAAGGATAAAGCGAATTAAGATATCTTCACAGTCTTGTTTTGACTTCCCTGTTTGGTTTCTGACTAAATTTCTCATGGTTAACAAGAATAAGGATAGATAAAAGCACTTCGTACGCGTGACGGTGAACTAAAGAAAATTCTGTTCATATTCTAAACTTGCTAAAACTCAGACTAATACTGAACACCTATATAACTATCTTTCTTATCTTTGTTTGCAAAACTTCAATGGAGGACGACAACAGGGGAAAATGAATTATGCTAACAATGAAAATCTAAGCAATTTCAGTTTCAGCTACTGGCAAACCTTGTTGCTTCCTATATAATTTTGCAAAACAGGAAGGCAGAACAGAGAGCTTGCAACAACTAAACGATAGCTATCGAGCAAGAAATTAGAAATGAGAAAAGGAGCAAGAATGTCTGTGTATACATCTCTCTGGGTGTTAACCTGGTATACATGTGGTTTCGTGCGATACGTTTCATTAACGACCAGTAAGCAAACGAAATTATTTCTGTTTATGAAGCATTCAGTTTAAATTTCTCTTATCAAAGACGTAGCAGCCAGATGGTCGAAACCAAAAGTAGAAAATTAACAGCTAACTTGCACCTTAATAATCCCCTTGACTCTGTTATGGCTAAGCCTCCCATTTACATTACTATCACGAGTTATCTGTGTACATTTTTGATCTCATCAAACGTAATTATCTCATCAAAGCGCACTTTATCTGTGCTACCCCATTTGAGGATCTCTGTTTAGCTTGGAAATGAATGCAATGGCAAAAGTTGGCAATTAAGTTCAGCTGATACTTCCACGTTTCATCACCTATTTAGTCTTATTGCAATAATTCTCTTTGATGCTGGCAAAAAGATTTCCAAGTCATATGGAAAGAATCACTGTAAAGCCGTCTGATATAGTGATTTTGCAGCTAATTGTAACCACTTTTTTCCCAGAAAGTGCAATTTTTACACCCCTTAAAATTATGTTTTTTTCTTTTTCATGGGTGGAAAGAATACCGTTTTTATGATTGGCGAACCTTGAGGTGTCAATCGTGTTAAATGATGCCTACAATTTGCTGCACTTAAAACCATTGGACGTGAAAGAAAAAGCTTGTTAAGTACTACAAATTTACAGCGAATAATTACTTCCAATTCTTATGCATGACACAGATTCTTTCTTGACACTAATCTTCTCGCTTGTTTCTAGATAATAAAATTACTTTCTTGTAATTATATTGTTGATTGTGAATAAAATGCGAATTACCTCTGACAAAAGAAAAAGAACGTACATGGCATTACAAAGTATTGCGACATGCACCAAGAAAGAAAAAGCGTTTTTTGATTCTTGTGTTCATATTGGCTGCATTTGTATTGCGGATACTTGAGTTGGTATGCATGAAGTAAGCTGTAGGAAACAAATAAACAAGCTAACACAGAAATAGAGAGAAAGGAATTTAAAGCTAACTTTAATGCTGAGTAGACCTCAAAGCAAGATCGAGAAAATCCTTGGTCCACAAAGTTTTGAAGGCATTTCAATCCAGACGTATATGAGCTTGTTAGATCGTTGAACCAGCTCTTCTAACTGAAGTGACTTTTGGGCTTTCACATTAATTGGATTTATTTTTTTGTTTATCCTATTTCTAGTTTAGAATCTATCGACCTGAGGTACACTGGAATCCAAAGTAAAACAAGCAGTCAATGTGTGTACGCACAATAAGGATTGTGTTTCCCTTACATTGATATAAAGCAATGTCCCAGCTCGTTAGTCTCTCGAGGTGTTTGGTAGAGTGCAAAAGACAGATTTTGAAAGACTCTAAAGGACAAGGATACACGAGATGGCGGAACGTACAAAATGGAAGGGTAATAGAGAGAAACAGCCAGAGAGTTGAAACTGTTCCAAGGCAAACAAAATTGGCGCTTGAAAATAAAAATTGCGGAGAAGAACCTACAGTGACTTAAGAGACGAAAGATGAAATTGAGGGGAAAAGAAAGAAGGATGAAAAGAATATAACAAAGAGAACAATGAAATAATGAAAGTATCATTTCTGTCTCCATGTAACGCAGAGTTCGGGCGCACACGTTACCAAGTATTAAATGTAATAGCACGTACGCAGTGCAGACAAGTGCTATGACGATTTCGATTACATCCAAATAGAACAATACAATCATTTGATTAGCAAACTAACGCCTTAAAGAGAAATAGACTCATTTGAAGACGTACATCTGACTACTAAATTAGCAAATTAGATGACACGTCTGCAGCAAGAAAAGGAACAGGAATAGAAAAAATGAAAGGCGAAGATAGTACCAGGGAAAAACTTGACTAGAAAAAGTGAAACGAGTTTACACCCCGTGTAACTTCAGTTTCGTATACAAACACGGCCGATTCAGTATCATAGTAAATTCTCCCCAGTTTAGCTATTGCCAAATCCATTCATGACTGCCTACAGAAAATATTATCTTGCCTGCTAATTGGATACACAAAATAGACTGCTTGAAGGCAGAAACTTTTCAATTAGTTTTTTTGATCAGCGTGAAAGTTATTCTAAAGGATTTCGTGATTCTATGTATTTCTAAAAAGAATGTTTATAAACTAAGGCTAGATGTTTAGACGATATTGTATTTTTCTCCAAGCCACCTGTCACACGCCAATTATAAGGCCAAATTGAAACATCAATTCAAACATGAAAGTCTGTTTGCTGGAGGCAGGCGTCAAAACGTTCGTTTTGTTAGATTCTTAATAGAGGTTAGAAATTCGCAAAGAGAATGTCCACTGCGCGACTGAGAAACATTCACAAATTTGTGCCTTTTCCTTTGCGTGCTTTTTTGTTAAACCACAACTGGCTCGAGAAGGGATCAAAATCTTCAAATGTCTTTCATTTTTGATAAGAATGTTTTCTTTGTCGATGATAACGCGAGTATCTAATGTGATTCTTAATGAAACATTAGTGGTTGTGGGGGAAAGCCATTATGTTGGAAAATTACAAATAGATATAATGCTAATTTGGAGCGTACACAAGAAAATTAATTTAACTATCAGTTTAAGAATTGGCCTTATTATAAAGTAGTTTGAGGCTTAATTCAAAGATATTGAGTAAGCGGTCTAATATTTCTTCAGTCGTGTATTGGCGACAATTAAATGGGATATATTGTCCAGATTGGTGTGCGAGGTTCTTAGAGTAACAGTAGATCGCCATTGGAGCGTCGCGAGGCCATGTTTATTTACCTATAATTGTATTTTTACTTGTTCTTATACATGGTGTTTGAACTAACAAATATTTATGGGTATAAATCAAGCCAACGTATGAAGCCAAAAAGCCGATTTGAATCGTCTTTGCAATATAAATACAAAATGCTGGAAAAACAGTTAAGTCCACTGAGATGCATATTTTGAATTATCAATGAGATAAATTCTTAGGGTTGGACAAAAATTGAGACGATTGTCGCCTTATTTCCAATACAGCTACCCCTCTCAAGAGGATTTTAGTTCGAAAAGAACACAGTATCAATAATCTTACAAACGCGGATCCTAAATCAAACAAAATTGAGGAATAAAGGCGGCAAATAGTATATTTGTTGAACCAGAGCGAGTAGTGAGAACTAGTTTAGGACCAATAAGCACCGGTTATTTAGTTCAAGCAGTGTCTCGACAGCTGGCAATTAAATCTTATTGTGTTCTTCCAAGGGTGCACGTGCGGGGATAGCAGGTGAATTGAGCCAAGTTGCGCAAGCGCATATCATTATATTCTTGCCCACTTATGAGTCGATTGCCAAAACTTAGACAGCGTGTTTGTCATTTTCAGAACGTTGCAAAAATCGAGAGAATAAAATATGATTGCCAATTATATTAATTTGAGACTAAGTCCGTGGTTTCTGAGCAAGCAGTAGAACATTGCGCAAGTGTCACTTTATATGTTTTGTATATCCCTAATTGCGACTAATAACAGCTACAAAGGATCTTCAAAGACTATCATTGATTCTATTGGGATTTCTTTGCGGTTCATTTATTTTGTCTCACTGTGCGTAAGATCCAAGCTATGAAAGTTTCCCCCATACCTGCACGCGTGCTTCTGTTAAACTAATCTGCCGGGCCAGTTGCTCCCTCGTGAAAACGTCAGGATACTGTGAGCGGCTGAAAGCTTCTTCAAGTGCGTCCAACTGCACTTGGGTAAATGTTGTCCTATGTCGCCTTTTGGTACCAGTAAATTCGTCATTGTTTGTATCTTCTTTTTCTTCTCTTTTTCTTTTGGGGGACACTTCTATAAAAAACAACAAACAAACTAATTTAATTCTAATTCCGCGTTGATGCGGTTCGGAATAGCGTTGTATCTGCTAAGACAAACACCCCCAGCCAACATTCCACGAAATGAGTTTTTAATTGCTGTAGATAGGTAGCACTTAAACACTTGGTTTTCCAGCGCAATTCATGACCTTTGGTGGTGTACGTTTAGAGTAGCCCTGTCAAGGAGTAATGTGATTTTTGAAAAATGAAATAGTTACAACACAGAATGAACTGCGTGAAACCTCGCCACAAAATTGCAATAACACTCGCAGTGGGAAAGGATAGCTTCACATGAATAAACTTGTTTAGTCGTCAAACATCGACTCTGTAATAATTTATTTTGTCTGTGACTTTGCGTTGCATAAACATACACAGTGTTGAGCTGAAAGTGTCTGCCCCAACTCACCTTTCATTTTTGTAGAGCTTATCTGATCAATTTTCTTCTCTTCCGGGTGTCCAGTTTCGCGGAATTTCTTCTCACTTTGCCTTAACTCCTGAAGCTCATGGGCTTCGTTCAACTTTATCAGATACTCATGCATGGGGAACTCACGATCCATTTTCACGCGAGACTGTGAAATATTTTCCTCTTACTTTCCAGTGCTTAAGCTAAAGAGTGTTTAAAGGAAAACGTCCGAGGCTGATTGTTTTGTAAAAGGGATTTGCATGTAAACCTTCGCGCCAGCCAATCAGAACACGAGTCTTAATTGTTTGCTTTCAGTTCATGTGACTTGACGTTCATGATTGGCTCGCAAAAGTGATAACTAAGTAATTTAATTAATATCAATTGAAACTTGTAGGCCAATTGCAAACAGGCATTATGAAAAGCCCGCTGTCTTCTGTAAAAAAATACTTTCGACAAAGGGTATTCACCCTTAGAGAAATGTCCAAATTATCTCACTTCACTTAATTTTTCACCAATACAAGACGTTTACGTAAAATTCGTTCGACCTGCAATGTGGGCGGCACACTGAGATCAGAAAGATTCATAGCTATTCTTCATCGATACTCCTATATATATATATATATATATATTAATCAATTGTTGCTGCCATGAAGCTCATGACCTACTTTGGAGAATTTTCATCTCCCTCGATTTTGAAGAGAAAATTTAAAACTAGCGTGAAAACTAAATATTTGTGCTGACGTAAAATTTCCGTGGTCAACGTGTCCTGACGGGTTTCTCAAAGCAATTACACTTGTTGTCTTATTATAAAAATTGGTCAATGAATTTTCATCACTTATCTAAATTGTAAGTGGATACACTTGATATTTTAACTCCAAATATTAAGACATTATTTTGCGATTGTAAAGGGAAGACTAAAAGCCAATACAACGAATTTTCGTGTGCAAACCAATGCTTCCGTGTTTCTAAAATGTCTGCTTTACATAGATTTATCCGTCGGAGAAATTCAATTAAGGCTCACATTGTTTCATTTAGCAGTCATTTCGACCGTTTATTATTTGCGTTCGGAAATTAGTAGAAAATTAGAACCTAAATGAGCCTTAGTAAATCCCCTACACCGCTTACTGTCTGCAAACGATTCATTTGCTCTTGAGGTGTGAAATATTTAGTATTTCCTCTGTAGAAGTTTGCTTATAACTTGAATGCAAATAAACACACACTCGTAATTTCAAAAGCCAGTACTTAAAATGTCATACCTGTTCTTGTTCAAAATATTAGCATGGAAAACTGCAAGAAGAGTTCTTGGCAAATGCACGCAAAATCTAGTTGATGTAAAGCTTACGAAAATCACTGAACAGCAACCAAAAATAAAATTGACTGCTAAAATATAATACGAATGGCATTTTGTTGTATGCCAGGAAGAACCATATTAAAAATACTCATTCATAATTACATCTTTTTCAAAACGGAAATTTGTCGGAAGTATCAGCAAAATTTGAGTTGTGGTAATTTCAGTGCTGCGAGTATGATATAGGTCCGTTATGAATTGGAGCAGTTGTTCCAGTTATTCTTTGCCGGAGGGAATGGAAAATGCAGAAGTACATTTGACAGATCCAGAAACTTTCCAAAAACATGTTTTACAAATTTGATATTTATCTCGACTTTCTTTCTTTATTCAACATTGGTATATCACAATTTAAAATTTTGCTTGATCGAAATAGCCTCTTTTTTGCCGGAGTTTGGAGAGAACAAATGAGCAAAATTTGAAGTACTTTCACACTTTGTCGGCAAGTGTTTGCAAATAAAACTCTCAAATTAATTTACTTGTGTTTCAATGGGGCTTCCTTAATTCTAATTGTCTCTTAAATGTTTAATGATTCTGCTAAATTAATTTTGGCAACGTTCTTTGAAGAGCTTTTCAGGTTTTCAGAGTGAGAACAAGGTATTTAAAACAAAGCACAATTTCTCAACATGATGAAAGTTTTAAAAACAAAATAATTATTTTTTGAACCGATTGATATGGGATGAATTAATGGTCTTCTGAAGTGTGTGTCTTCGCATCTATCATGAAATGTATACAACTCTTTTCTTTAGTTTAATTAAAAATAAAGCGAGAAATTTCTGCTTGTTAGCTGTCGGACACCTCAGCTGACAGTAATTAATTCCGGTTTTCTCAGTTGAAAATTTGTTCACAGTAGAAATTTAAATCATTTCTTTGCATATGGCGCCAGCAAAAAATAAACCCACTTTTTTCGATATTGTATAAAATTTGCTATGATCATAAATTTCGAAATGCGAAATAAGTAATTAGCTGTATCTAATAAAGCGTCATTTCAATCTGTAACTGCTACAAGACTGAACGCCTTTCGAAATGCGTTTTTCTTAGTCGCACCTGATTAGTTTTTCTTTTTTTCTAAAAACAACCCTTAAAAACCGTTAAACCAGTCGGTGATCAGTCGAATTTCTCAGCGGGATATAAAAGTACCGTGTACCATAACACAAACTTGCGACGGTTTTCAGCTTTTTTTATACTAACATATATGTATACCGTCAACAGGGTGAGTTCTGAGGTTCTGAAAAGCTGGCATAGAAACGATGGAAAGCAAGTTCAGGTTCTATCGCCGGCTATTTTTGTTTGAATCACATCAACAGTGGCAAAGCCTTGTACGTTCTAACACTTACTACCAGTAGCTTTGTGTTTTGAACAATTTTGGTAGAGTTAATATCTAGTAAGGATTTAATGTAATTAACGAGAGGGAGTTATTTAAAAGAATCAAATATAGGATAAAATTCTACCACTGAAGAAGCAAGGTAGCAAGACTTTGTGTGAAATATGGCTGTTGAGACAGTTCGCCTAAAAAGGTTCTCCGACCGTGAACAGTACAGATCAGAATTTGTGTCACCAAGGTTTCAAGCAGCACAACGCGCAGAATGATCCTTTGATTATGTGTACTTAAGATAAATGAAATCGACTGA
This sequence comes from Umimayanthus parasiticus, assembly GCA_027575125.1. Taxonomy (NCBI): domain Eukaryota; kingdom Metazoa; phylum Cnidaria; class Anthozoa; order Zoantharia; family Parazoanthidae; genus Umimayanthus; species Umimayanthus parasiticus. The sequence goes on along the minus strand of JAOBRH010573566.1, from coordinate 1,200 downwards.
GCTTTAACTGACTTGTAAACATCAATTTTATTATTTTGGAAAGTACCGACCGGCGGTTCAGGCCGTTTATGACGGCTAACTATCTTGTTTGCTGTCAAACCGAAATTGAAATTATCGGTTGCTAAGTGTTAAAGTTACAGCTTGTGGCAGAGCCCGTGGCTTGGATTTTAACCGAACTGAATAGTTACAGCAATATAAAAGGTTGAACTTAAAAGGTTTTAGCATATAGTTAATTTTTCCACAACGATTGAAAGGTTTGTCTTTTTTCAGCAAATGCAAAGGCCAGTAGTTAATCAAGCTGTTTGTAAGTTTGCAAGTTTTCGAATTAGTTTATTTGTTGAATAAAATTGCTATTTTAAGTTTAATTCAATGACATGAATACAATTAGGTTTGGCCAACGTACAAAACAGAGGGGAAAAACCTGCCAGCAAATTGAATTTATGCATGAGCGTGTTTCAACTCACCGGTCACCATGAGGGCACATTCAATTTGTTTCAACTGTTATTCAGTTATCTTCGGAAGACCGGAAAAATCTTGTGATGGAGAAAACGCAAACTTGAAAACGGTTGCTAAAGTTATTTCAAATATCACAATTGAACGAAAGATGAAACTGACCGACTGATTATAAACTCGACACATACATCCGTTGGTATAATGATTAATGTTGTGCCTATACAATTTGGCACAAACTCGTTGAAGAGATTTTAAAATTCTTAAAATTCAAATTGACTCAAATCAAAAAGCAAAACACACAACCGTGACAACGTTTCCAACTAAAGTCCCCAAGGTTGCAGTTTCATTTTATAAGGTAGTGCATGCAGCTGATGGATTTTCGCTTAGCTGCATAACCCCTGTCCCCTGGATTTTTCTTGAACGGTGTAAGAAATATATAGAGCTCATAAAATCTATCATCGTTACAACAAATTATTCTGTTTTGTAGCCGGTTGATTGCAGAAGAAAAAAGTTGGTAAGATTCATTAGGCTGGCAAACGGAAAACAATACCTGGCAGTCTGCATGAGGCCCGGCTGATTGTACTCCGATCTGAAGCTTTTTACCAGGAACTGCAAAACGATTACGTATTGTGGCTTTCGTGTTTGCACTTTTTCTAAACATGTATACCATCACATGTCGACATAGTCTAAAATATTACACGCATTTCTGCTTCGCCCCCTCCTTCTACCCCCTCCCTCCCCCCTACC